>PVLD010001426.1:0-21974 GCA_004027595.1 Dinomys branickii | reverse complement strand
CCACCATGCCCAGATTCCTTCTTTCAAATTTTTCTCCCTTTAATTTCTTTTCCCTTATTTTTCTCTATGTAATTTACTCCTTTTTCTCTTCCTATTTTTCTTCTATCTTCTATTCTTGTCAGTTTTTTGTCTTACTTTTACCTAATTCTATAAACATCCTTCTAATCCCCAATGAGATCTTTTTTTTTTTTAACCGTTTTTCTCTTCTCCTTTTCAGATTACAGACGTCAAGGTTTCAAAGTTTTCCTTTTCTATTCCCAGTCCCAAACCCTGTAATTTTAATAGCATAACCCATGAAGCTTTGTTAGTCTTTTGATATTTATTTATTTATTTATTTATTTCTGGGTACCAGAAATTGAACTCAGGACCCTGAGCTTGCCAGGCAGGTGCTGTGCCACTGAGCTATATTACTGGGTCCAATCTTTTGATATTTAATGCTGTAAAAATATTGTTGAATTCTTATTTCTACGATGAGTGGAGATACAGCTGTAGTATTTAGTATATATTAGCTGTAAGTCAATACCTGGGTTACCTTAATGTTTACACCATAATTGTGTAATTTAGATGGCACAAAAGGACTAATCTAAGAATAACTGGAATAAGTGAAAAATCAGGAGATAGCACACATTGCATAAAAAAACCTGTTCACAAAAATAATGGCAGAAAACTCTTCCAAACACAGAGAAAGAAATAAACATACAGTGAGGCATATAGAACACCAAATAGTCACGACATGAAAAGAATCTCTCTGTGCCACATTATCTTCAAATTATCAGAATTCAATTATAAAAGGCTGAATGTGGTGGTGCACACCTCTATCCCAGCACTTGGGAGGCTGAGGCAGGAGGATTGCCATGAGTTCAATGCCAGCCTGGGCTACATAGTGAGTTCAGGATCAGCCTGCACTACACAGTGAGATGCCACCTTTAAATAAAAAAAAGTCCATCACAGGGGAAAAAAAAATCTTAAAAACTATTACAGAAAGGCAATGAATCCCATATAAAGATAAATCCATTAGAATTACAGCAGACTTCTCTACACGAACCTTAAAGGCAAGGAGGCCTTGGACTGAAGTGTTTTAAGCCCTAAGAGATAACAATTTCCAACTCTCATTTATGTATCCTGCAAACCTTTCCTCCAAAAATGACGGAGAAATAAGGTATCTCTGTGACAAAGAGCACCTCAAGAAATTTATGACCACTAACTCAGCATACAAAAAATTCTCAAGGATATTCTAGAAAGATACAATAAAACTCAAAATGCCAACAAGTGAAAAAGAATGAATGCACTGGGAGGGATGAACAACCAAGTGAAAGGAAAACAAAAATAAAAATAAAGAGGAAACCATCAACGGGAAAATAATGCAATGACAGGAATAAGTCAATAACTGTCAACATGAGTGGTCTCAATTTCCCAATGAAAAGACACAGATGGGTGGAATGGACCAAACAACAAAATCTGTCTGGCCCAGTGGCACTCAAGAGGCTGAGGCAAGAGGATTACTGTGAGTTTGAGGCTAGCCTGAGCTACATAGTGCAAATCCAGCCTGGACTATACAAAAAAACAAAGAAACCCAACCCAATGATATATAATCCATGTGAAACACATTCAGTTAAAAAACACAGAATAAAAATCAAAGAATAGAAAACAGTATTCCATGCAATGGGAACCCAGGAAAAAGTAGGAGTAACTATACTAATTTCAGACAAAGTGGATTTCAAGCCAAGACTGATCAGAAGAGACAAAGAAAGTCATTATATATTTGTTAAGGGAATAATTCAACACGATGAGATTATAATTATAAACATATGTATACCAAACATCAACACATCCAACTTCATAAAACAGATACTAATAGACATGAAAAATCAAATAAACACCAACACAATTGTAATGGGGACCTCAATACCACACTGTCACAAATGGACAGATCAATTAGACAAAAAAAAAAAAAATCAACAAAGCAATATCAGAGGTGAATCCAACCTTTGAGTAAAAGGACTTAACAGGTATCTATGGAGTGTTCCATCCAAAAACAACAGAATACACATTCTCCTCAGCAGCACATGCGAGTTTCTCCAAAGTAGACCACATGCTAGCCAATAAAGCATGCTTAAGTAAATGCAAATGAGGGGCTGGGGATATAGCTCAGTGGAATAAGCGCTTGTCTAGCAAGCGCAGGGTCCTGAGTTCGATCCCCAGTACCGAAAAAAAAAAATAAGTAAATGCAAATGAAACAAATTATCCCTTGCATATTATCAGATCACAGTACAATGAAACTAGAAATCAATGGCAAAGGACACCACAGAAACTTTGTAAACACATGGAAACTAAATAATACACTCTTAAATAATGAATCAGAGATGAAATTAAAGAAGAAATTAGTTCCTACAATCAAACGATAATGCCAGTGCAACACGCAGGAATCTATATGACATGACAGCAGATCTAAGAAAGAAGTTTAACGTAGTGAAGTCTCACATTAGGAAAACAGCAAGCTCAAATAAATAACCTAATGATGCACTTGAGGGTCCTAGAAAAACAAGCACAATCCAAACCCAAAGCTAATACAAGGAAGGAAATTATAAACATCAGAGTACAAATCAATGAAATTGAGACAAAAATACAAAGAATCCAAGAGTTGGTTCTTTGACATAATTAAACAAAATAGAAAAACCTTTAGCAACCTTACCAAAACAAGAAGAGACCCGAATCCAAAAGGTGAAAGTGAAAGGGATTCTTCCGAAGTCCAGATCAATAACTACTTTGAGAAACTGTACTCTATTTGGGGGAGGATATTGGAAATCGAACTCTGGACCTTGAGCTTGCCAGGCAGGTGCTGTGCTGCTGAGCTATATCCCTGGTGAAACTGTACTCTATTAAAATGGAAAATATAGAAGGAATGAATAGATTTGTAGATACATATGAATTATCAAAGCTGAACCAAGAAGATCTAAAAATCTTGAATAATCCAGTATCACTCAATGAAATTGAAGAAGTAAAAAACAAAAACCAAAACTACCAACTAAGAAAAGCCCAGGTCCTGACAGATCTACTATCAAGTTCTAGAAGAACTCTAGAGAAGCTTTAACATCAATATTCCTCAAACTCCGTAATGAAATCAAAAGGGAAGCAGCACTCCCAAAGTCATTCCCGAAAGCACGCATCACCCCGATTCTAAAACCAGGAAAGGACCCACACAACAAAGAACTACAGGCCAATCTCTTTAACAAGCACAGATGCAAAAATTCTCAATAAGATACTGCCAAGCAGAATGCAGCAGATCCTCAAGAAGATCATGCACCGTGACCAAGTAAGATTCATTCAGAGAAGCAGGGATGGTTCAACATATGCACATCAGTAAATACAATATACCACACAAACAGAAGCAAGGACAAAAATCATATGATCATCTCAATAGACACAGAAAAAAGCACTCGACAAAATCCAACATCATTCATGATTTAAAAAAAAAAAAAACCCTGAAGAAAACAGGTGTAGAAGATCCTTATCTCACTTTGATAAAAGCTGCCTATGACAAACCAATGGCCGACATCATACTAAATGGAGAGAAGCTGAGGCTTTCTCTCTAAGGGCAGAAATGAGTCAAGGATATCTGTTATCACCACTTTTGTTCATTATAATTCTTGAAATATTAGTCAAAGCAATTAGATAAGAGAAAAAAAGGGATATGGGTAGGAAAAGAACTTGAATTATCATTACGTGCAGATGATGTGATCCTCTTAAGACCAAAAAACCCCACCAAGACTCCTAGAATTAATAACCAAATTTAATAGCATAGCAGGGTACAAGGTCAATGCTCAAAAGTCTGTAACATTCCTGTACACCAATAACTAACTCACCAAGAGAGAAATTAGGGAAACAACGCCTTTCACAATGGTATAGAAAAAAGAGATAATTGGGAACTAACTTAAACAAGAAAATGAAAGACCTCTACAATGAAAACTGTAGTACTCTGAAAAAGGAGGTGGAAGAGGATATCAGAAAGTGGAAAGATATGCTGGGCGTGGTGGTGCACGCCTGTAATCTCAGCACTCGGGAGGCTGAGACAGGAAGATCCTTGCAAGTTCAAGACCAGCCTGGGCTACAAAGTGAGCGCAAGGCCAGCCTAGGCTGCCTAGTGAGACCTTGTCTCAAAAAGACAAAAAAAAAAAGGAAGAAAGAAAATGGAAAGATATCCCCTGTTCCTGGATAGACGTAACCAATAGTCAAAATGGCCCAAACTTGCAAAAATGTTTTATAGATTTAACATGATCCAAATCAAAATATCAATAGCATTCCTCACAGAACTCAGGAAAGCAATCTAAAATTCAAGTGGAACTAGAAAAAGACAGCAATAGCAAAAGAAATTCTGGCAACAAGGGCAAAGCAGGAGGCATCACATCCCAGACTTCAAGTTATAGTACAAAGCTACAGTGATAAAAACAGCATGGTATTAGAAGACAAAAACAAAGAATAAAACCAAAAGACAAGTGAATCAAGGGAACATATTAGAGGACGCAGAAACAACTCCAGGCACACTCAACTACCTTATCTTTTCACTGGAGGAAAGACAGCCTCTTTAACAAATGGTGCTTGGAAAACTGGCTCTCCACATGCCATACGTTTCATCATGCACTAAGCTAAAATAAAAAAGGATCAATAATCTAAAAATGGAACCAGGGATACAGCTTAGCAGCACAGTGCCTGCCTGGAAAGCACAAGGTTGTGAGTTCGATTCCTGGTACAAAATAAAATCTAAATATTAAAGCAAAAACAATCTGCTGGAAGACAAAATAGGTAAACCTCTTGAAGATATAGGTGTAGGCAAAGACTTCCTGAACAGAACCATGGTTACACAACAAGTAATACCAATAGTCAACAAATGGCATCACATCAAATTAAAAAGCTCCTATGTAGCAAAAAACCCCACCAAGAGAATAAAGAGACAACCTATAAAACACAAAAATATTTGCCAACTACTCCTCAAAGAACCAATATTTAGACTATATAAAGAACTAAAATAATTAGATCCCCCCAAATTCAAAGACCCAAGCAAAAAGTGGGCATCTGAAATGAATAGACGCTTCTCAGATGAAGAAAGTATGAACAGCCAATGAATACATGAAAAAAGGTCAACATTGCTGACCATTCAAGAAATGCAAATTAAGAAAACAGAGATCCCACCTCCCTCCAGAAAGAACAGCCATCATCAAGAAATCAACCAATAAGAAATGCTAGAGAGGCTACAGGGAAAAAGGAACTCTTCTTCATGGTTGGTGGTAATGTGTGGTACAATTACTATAGAAGCCAATGTGGAGATTCCTGAAAAAAACAAAAGAACCTCCATTTGACCCAGATATTTCCCTTCTAGATATTGTCCCCAAAGAGCTAAAGATGTCATGCCATAGTGATATTTGCATACACACTTATAGCAGCACAATTCATAATAGTTAAATCTTGGAAGTATCCCATATGTCCAGCAACAGATGAATAGATAAAGGAAATGTGGTATTTACCCACAGTGGAGTACTACTCTGCCATAAAGAGGGATAAATTTGCAGCATTTGTAGGAAAATGGCTGCACCTTGAGACCATAATGTTAAGTAAATCAGACACACAGCTTGAACACCACATGGTTTCTCCTACATGCGAAACTCAATATATAAAGTACAAAATAAAAACAGGTAAGATGGTTAGGGATGTAGCTCAGTGTCACAGTGCCTGCCTGGTAAGCGCCAGGTCCTGAGTTTGGTTCCTGGTAAAAAAACAAAACAAAACAAAAAACAGATAAGAGGGGAGAAAAAAGTTATTATAATTCACACTATGGACAATTTATCTAAAAGTGTATATTGATTTAGTATGATTATCTTATGTGTTTTATGAGGTTTTTGGCCAGTTAGTTTGGCTATTAATCTGTGTGTATAGTTAACTTTATAAGGACTTCTAAGATAAATACATGAATCTGATGTTCGCCAAATACAAAGATGGGTAGAGGGGGAGGGAGAAGAGAGAACTGAGATGTGCCCCGTGCTTATACCAACTCCGAATGCAGTCCCTATATATTGCAAAAATGTACACACAAAACAGTGAAAGGTCTATGTAAAAAGTAAATAAAATGGTACAGCCACTTTGGAAAACAGATCGGCCATTCTTCAAAATGTTAAACATAGAATTACCACGTGACTCTGATTCCAATTGTATACATTCACTCATACATAAAACTGAAAACTATGTCCATACAAAACCCTGTATGGGAATGTTCATAGCAGTATGATATTATTCATACTAGCCAAACATTGGAAATGCTGCATTCATATCATGGGATATTTATTCAGACCTCAGAAGGAGCGAAGGACTCACACTTGCCAGCCATGGCTGAACCTGCAGGACATGCTCTCTCCGCCATTCTGCCCTGTTCTGAGCCGCTGGACTGTGAACTGAAACCCGGATCAATCAAAACAAACCTTTCCTCTTTACAAAAAAATTATGCTAAGTGGAAAAAAAACAGTCACAAGAGGCCACATATTGTTTGATGTTGGGGACCACGAACTACAAGCTGGGTCTAGGGGATGTCCGAGGCTGTCCTTGTCCTGCCCTTGGGGCAGACTGGAACTCAGACACTCCCTCTCCACCCCCTGTCCCCACCTTCACCTCTTCTGGTCACAGCTGGAAGCCCAGGGCTAATGACCACTGCGGCTCACAGGGCAGCTAAGACCTGCTGCGGACCCCGGGAGACTACAGTTCACTCCTCGCCCCGTCTCACCCCTGTCCTTGCAAGAATGCTCTCCCCTTCCTAGCCCTCCTGAGTCCTCATTACCTGTCCCGGTAAGGCCCACTGCCCTGCACTCGCTGTCCTTGACTCAGACAAAAGGGACAATACCAAGGTTCGGGGTGGCCCGTGGCCTTTTGTTCTCCTAATATATTCCTTGCTGTTTCCTCTCCTGCTGAGCGCTGTAACCTGTAACACCGGCAGACTGGAACTCTTAACCCGGCCAGGGATCTTCAATAGTTTGATTCCATTTATAGGAAATGTCCAGAAAAAGCAAATCCATAGAGACAGAAAGGAGATTAGCAGTTGCTAGGGATTTGGGGTTAGAGACAGAATGAGGACTGACTGCCAGTGGCTGTGGGGTTTCTTCTAGCATGAGAATGTTCTGCAACTAGTAGTGATGGTTATACAACTCTGTGAATTTACTGAAACCCACTAAATTTTACACTCTAAAAGGGAGGATTTTGCGGTGGCATGTCCCTGTAATTGCAGCACTTGGGAGGCTGAGTCAGGAGGATCACTGTGAGTTCAAGGCCAGCTTGAACTACATAGCAAGACCCTGTCTCAAAGAACCAAGACAAACAACCAACATAGCACAGATAAGAGAAAAGATCAAATGTTTAATTCTGTCACTGTATCTTCATATTTAAAAAAAAATCCTGATTATTGATTGGTTTTCAGAGGACACCACGTGTCCACGTATTCCTTTTTGCTTAGGCAAAACCTAGCAATCCCTCAGGGCCCAGCTCAAGCCATGCCCCTGCCATGAGGCAGCCAGGCCCAGCTTACCCTTCCAATGCTAATCTCTCTTTTTTATATTTATTCAGCATTAATTTCATCCGCATTCTTATGTGGGCACTGAACTCAAGCACAGTTGCAACAGTGCTCGACCAGGAGCCAGAAATACGAGGGTAGCACTCATCAACCTTATGACCTCAGCAAAATAAACTCTCGAGCCTCAGATTTCTCGTGTGCACAGCAGCTGTGAAAACTTCTACCTGTCCTCTCTCTAGGCTTATGGGAAGGCAGAGCTAGTTCCTCAGTCAGGTGTAAAGTGCCCTACAAAGTCAGTATCATCAAAATCCTCTGCTCATTTTCTTCCTATGCAAAGCACTAGCTAAGAGAGATAAGATTACTATTGTCTTTAAGGTAAAAATTGAGCTGAAGGGAAAATTAGCTCCCCAAGGTTAAGTGCTGAAGGACTGCAGGAATAGTAGCTGCTAGGGTGGAAGATGGCTCCTGCCCAGCTGAAGCAGACCAGCAAGACCTTTATCTGGAGGAAGAGAGGGTTTAGTCTCAGCGGGTCAGACTAGGGCCCTCGGTGGGAAGCCTGGGCCAGTGTGAGCGTGGGAATGAGCAGGGTGCCTGCAGTCTGGGTTGAGTACAGTTCCTTAGGTTCTAGGCCAGCAGTGGGGGAACCTTTCTGTGCTGAGGGCAGTGACCGGCCCACAGATAAGTAAGTACAAGGCGGGTGTAGCGCCGTGGTAGTGCGCTTACACAGCCTGTGTGAAGCTGTTTGGGCCCCGGCATCAGAAAAAAAATGTATATATCTATATATGACAAGAACCACATATATAATTTCCATTTTTCTAATAGCTACAGTACAAAAAATAAAAAGAAATAGCTAACATTCAACCTATCTAAAATAGTATATCAGAGGCACAGGTTTGTAATCCCAGCACTGGGGAGGCTGAGGCAGGAGGATGGTTGCGAGTTCGAGACCAGCCTGGGCTACAAAGTGAGCTCAAGGCCAGCCTGGACTGCATAGCGATACCATGTCTCAAAAAGACAAAAAATTAAGAAAAAAATAGTATATCGATATCAAAATTACTAATAACATATTTTACCTTTTCTGCTGTGCTATTGTCCAAAAACATGGTGTGTGTTTCACGTGTCAATTCAGAGTCTAAAATTTCAAGAGTGAAAACGCAGTCCTGTTTGTGTTTACATTTTACACTGCTTCCTACGCTGACCCTGACCAAGGCGCCTCCCACAGCTGGGCACAGCGCCGCGTCCCACGCTGTCAGGGCCGGGAGCCCGGTGGGCCGCGCTGGGGTCTGGAGGCGACAGCGAGGAAACAAGCACCCCGGGTCGCGGATGAGGATGAGGCTGAGGCTGAGGATGAGGACGCGGGGAGCGGGTCGCCGTCACCCGCGCCGGCCTCTGCAGCGGGGCTCACCGCGTCCGGAGGCACCACCGGCCAGTGCGCCTGCGCGAAGGGAGGGCGGCGCGGGGTCGCTGGTCCCTACGGGCACCTCGCGGTCGTGGGAGCCCAGGGAACTTGGGGCGTCGAAGACGGGTTTTCATTTGTAAAGTCTTCTTCAAGCTGGGCACAGGCGCGTGCTTCTAACCCCAGCACCCTGGGAGGCCCAGCCTGGGCGACACAGCCCTTAGCCAGACTGTCTCAAAGTAAAATATAAAGGTTGGGGATATAGTGCATAGCGAAGGCCCTGTGTTCAGTCCCCAGTACGAGGGTGGAGTGGGCTGTGTGTGTGTGTGTGTGTGTGTGTGTGTGTGTGTGTGTGTGCGCGTGCGCGCGCGCGAGTGCTATCTAAAGCATATAGAAGTTGTGAAGCAAACTGGAAAGTGAAAACCCGTAAATCCACTATCTTGCATCCCCCGTGCCCAGCGGTGGCCTTCCTTTCCCGTACCCACCCCGTACGCTCTCTTACTCTCCCATCTCTTACACACAGTCTCAGTAGCACTATGTCCCCCTAAACAGCACTCTCTAATTTCACTTGTTTAAGAACTTAACGAAAGGGGTATCCAGTAGGTATGAATCCCCGTAAGTATGAATCCTAGAGGAATGAAATCCAAGGTCAGTGCAAAGACTCGCTCAGGGTGCAGCCGTCCACCTAGTTGAAAGGTGGAAACAACCCAGGGCCCTCCAGCAGCTAGTGAATGGAAAACCGGAACATGTCATTTCCACACTATGGAATATTATTTGGCAATAAAAAGGGAATGATGTTTTGATACGTCCTGCAGCATATATTGGGGCTCAGAAAGCCTTACTAGCTGCCTCAAAATCCAGGTCCCTCAAACTTTGACTTGTTCCTCTGGCCCCAAGCGCAGGGAGAGCCTAAGTTACCTGCCTTGTCACCCTGAATTTCGTTATTTATCTCAGAAAAGAGTACTCAAAAAGGCAACCCGGATGGATTTGATCTTTGTCTCCTGCGCTCGTTTACAAGCTTCTGTGGGCTGAGGCCGCAGCTCAGTGGCCGTTTTTGCCCAGCACATATGGGGTCCTAGCTTTGATCCTCAGCACCACTAATGCTGATACTGCTATCGCTGCTGCTGCTACTACTGTAACAATGATAATGTCTGCCCTGTGGGTCCCTTCGCCAACTGCCCTCTCCATTCTCCCTCTCTCTCTGGAGAAAGATTATATTGCACCAGTGAGTAATTATACTTTGTGATCGCCCCTGTGAATTCCTAATCTATCGCCTGTTCATTCCCACTTTCCTTTCGCCCCTATGCATGGGTGAACCTCAAAAACATGGTGCTACCAGGTGGTGCGGCGCACACTATACTCCCAGCTACTGGGGAGGCTGAGGCAGGATTATGAGTTTGAGGTTATCTTGGGCAACATAGTAAGACTTCATATCTCAAAATAAAAACAAAAGCATGATGATAAGTGAAAGAAGCCAGATGCAAAAGACCGATCAAGCTGGGTCTGGTGGTGCTCACCTGGAGGATCAAAATTCAAACTCAACTGGGACAACTTCTTTATGCCATTGTATGCATATACTCCATTCCTTTATCCCTTTGTTGTAGCCAGGTATTTGCCACGGGAACTATGCAATACAGGACACTTAATTTATAAGATTATTTTGTAATAGTCACCCAAAGAGTCATATAAAAAGAGAGTGCAGGAAATATGTCCATACACTAAAGACCAAAAGAATCCAGCTGAGGGCCTGGGTTCCACAGCAATGTCCTGCTTGAGACCAGCTGAAGACCCTCCCATGAGTCCAGCTGGAGGACAAGGTCCCACAACAATGTCTCATGCAGGTCTATTTCATGGATCTGCCTTGGGAAGGCCCAAAGGTCAGTGGTAGAAACTAGAAAGTCTGTGCCAATGGGATGAAGGGTCTGTGCCAGCAGGCTGAGGGCTCTGCACTGGAGCCAGGAATCGATGCTCAAAGTAAGAACCAGAGCTCCCCCAAAAGGTACCACAGCCATCCTCAGGGAGAGCTGAGCTCTTCCTCCGATGAGAGCACCTGAGTTCCCAGCAGGAAAGCCAGCCTGTCAAGCTTCTCCAGGAGACTGAGCGGTGTACTATCTTCCCCTCCAGAACCAGGAAGCAAGTCTCAGAGTGAGGACCAGGGCTCCCCCAGTGTGGACCGCAGCCATTCTCAGTGCCAGTGAGGTCCCAGGCTCCTGAAACAATGAGAACAGCCAAGTTCATCAGGGAAGCCAGCACGATGAGCTCCTCCAGGAGAACAGCCCAAGAGAACCAGCGGCTCCCAACACCTTCTCTGCTTCTCCAGCTCCCCCTTTTATTTTGTTGGCAACAGTCCTCAGGGGGCCCCCACACCCAGCACCACGCCGGTTCAGTTCAGCTGGGTGTCACAAGTTGACCAGTGGTGAATCTGCCACAGCATTCATCTGTTTAGATAGACACCTTATTTGATTCTATGTTTTGGCTATTGTGAATAGTGTTACAATGGACACAGGAACAGAGGTACCTCCTTGATAGAGTGATTTTATTTTTCTTGGCTATATACCCAATTGTCAGACTGATGCATTATATGGTAATTCCATTTTTAGTTAGACAGAGTAATTGATTGATTGCAGTCCTGGGGATTAAAACTAAGGACTTTACACTGAGCTGTATCCCTGCCTCCTTTTTCTCGTTCCCACCTATTTATTAAGTGAGCTCAAACTGGCAATCCTCCTGTCTTGGCCTCAAAGCACTGGGGTTACACTGTTTAATTTTTAATTTTAATATTTTAGTTTTTGGTGCTGGGGCCTGAACTTGGAGCCTTACGCATACTTGGCAAGGATCCTGGCGCTGAGCGGTATACCTTTGCTCATTTCTCAGCTGGGGTGTTTGTTTTCATGCTGTTGAGTTATTTGTACTTTGGATATTATCGTATACGCCCTGTGGGTTAGTCCCTTGTGATGAACAGATTGTAGATAGATTGTAAACATTCTGCACTTTGTTTTTCCACACTGTTCTCTTCCCTGCTGTGCAGAAGCTTTTTAGTTTGATACAATCCCATTCATCTGTTTTTACTTTTCGTGTAGGACCTTTGCTCACACCAATGTCATTTTGCTTTCTAAATTACTTGTATAGCCGGGCAGGGTGGTGCATGCCTGAAATCCCAGCACTCAGGAGGGTGAGGCAGGAGAATCCCCATGAGTTTGAGGCCAGCCTGGGCATGGTGAGATCCTGTCTCAAAAACACAAGAAACAACAAACACGTTGTATTAATGTAGAGGTTAGACGTATAGGTAGGTGGCTGAGCACACGCTTGCTATGTGCAGGTCCCTGGGCTCGATCCCTAGCTCTAAAGATATAAATAATATAAATATAAATAAGATAGTCAGGTAACAGGGCTTCTCATGCATGTCCTTTGCTCTCCTCTAATCTCTTCCTAGAGAAGCCCCACCAAATGGCTAAAGATGCCGCCTGCTAAATCTTTCTTTGCAGAGCCCAGACTATCAGGTGGCCTGTGACCTTTGTAATCTCCTCCTCGGTGTTCAGAGCCATGGTAAGGAGCATGTACTATGTCAGTGACTAGCGTGAAGCATGGGAATTAAACCCCAGAAAGTCATGGGTCTGTAAAGAAAATACAGGAACCAGCCGCTGCAGGCCGAGGTCCACTGTGTGTTCCAGCCGGAGAAGGAGACGCTGCCTTGGGGATGGTCGTTTTCCTGCCCGTTACCTCTTAGTCCCGCATTTTCCTCTCCGCAAAAGCTCTGTGAGTCCCTGAGCCCTCTGTGATAAGGGCTTTGTGCCACGAGTCTGGGCAGGCTTTTCAATAAAGTCACCTCCCTTGCTGAACCCCTTATTTTCGGCTTTGTTGGGCTGTTGTGGAGCAGGCAGGTTGGGAGCAGGCACAGGACTCATGCAGAGCATGATTCATGTTTTCTTCTGGGACGTCAGGGACTGAAAATCCATTTTTGCTGTGAAGCATGAGTCTTTACCTGGCCTTACAGATGCCAGGTGCCCAATGTAGGTAACTAAAAGCAGAACAAAGCTTGACCTTTATTTCGTATCGTTTGTTACTGTAAATTTTGGGTCAGATCTCTTCTCAGCTCTGCATAGAGTGTACGTTTATCATTTGGGAAATCTGTCTAGGAGTGGGCCAGTGGATCTAGAGATTTAGAGGGTCTCATCTTTCTTTCTTTCTTTCTTTCTTTCTTTCTTTCTTTCTTTCTTTCTTTTCTTTCTTTCTTTCATTTTTCTCTTTCTCTCTCTTTCTTTTTCTTTCTTTCTATCTTCTTGTGTCTTTTTGAGACAGGGTCTCGCTATGCAGTCAGGCTGGCCTTGAGCTCACTTTGCAGCCCAGGCTGGCCTCAAACTCACAGCAGTCCTCCTGCCTCAGCCTCCCGAGTGCTAGGATTACAGGTGTCCACCACCACGCCCGCTCATCCCCTTTCAAGACTGCAGGCAGCAAGAGAAGAGATTTACAGACATTCAGCTATACCTAGAAACCTGGAGCCATTGTTCCGAACCTGTAGTTGTCTGGATTCCTAGAAATGCTGAGCCTCGCATGACCAAGACCACTGCAGAGACAGTCTTTTCCCAAGTCTGGAAGGAAAACACCCCTCAGTCGTGAGGATTCCAGAACTATGGCACCAGGTCTGAGGTGATGATTGTTGTAGTCAGGGTTTACAGGAAAAGGATTTAATGCAGGACACATAATTTATGGATTATTTTATAATATTCACCAAAGAGTCAAATGCAGAAGAATGCAGGAGATCTGGCCACACACTAGGGACCCAAAGAATGCAGCTGAGTGCCTGGCTCCCACGGCAATGTCTCCATGAAAGTCTGTTTCATGGGTCTGCCAATTTAGATGGTACAGCATAACACACTTATTCGCTTGTAGCTAATGAAGACAAATATCTTTTTGTAAATTTATGGGGCATTTTGGCTTCTTCTTCTGTGGTATTCTTGTTTGTTTTCTTCGTCTATTTTTTCTAATTGCTTCATGAGAGTTCTTTATATATTCTTGATACTAATCCTGAGATATGTTGCAGGAGCTGGAGCATTGTGGTGGATACCTGTAATCCGGGCTACGTGGAGGCTGAGGCAGGAGAGTTGAAAGTTGAAGGTCAGCCTGAGAATTTATTTATTTATTTATTTATTGGTAATGGGAATTGAACTCAGGACCTCTCATTTGCCAGGCAGGTGCTGTGCCACTGAGCTATACCCCCAGCCCTAAAGCCTGAGAATTTAGCAAGAGTCTGTCTCAAAATAAAATTATAAAATCTGCCAGGGTTGTAGCTCAGTAGTAGAACATTTGCCTGAGCATATGTGAAGCCCTGGATTCAATACAGAATACCACAAAAACCAAAAAACAAACAAAAATCTGCTGCCAGTATCATTCTCAGTTTCCTTCTCAAGTGAAGTCATGTGAATTTCTTTTTTGTCTCATTGTTTTTGTTTTTGTTTTTGTTCTTGAGACAAGGTCTCACTTTACAGTTTAGGCTGGACTTGCATTCACTATCTAGCCCAGGGTGGCCTTGATTACACAGCGATCCTTGTGCCTCCTGCGTACTGGGATTGCAAGTGTGTGCCCCCCCCATGTTTGGCTGCTTTAGTTTTGTGTTTGTGTTTAGTTTTGTTTTTCAGGATTGGGCACTTGCTATGGTTTGTGTCTGCAAGTCCTCCCAAATCCTCATGCAGTCATGGAGCCGGCTTTCAGAGTTTTGAGTGATGGTTGTGAGTGCTACGTTGCCCTGGGGCAGACAGTGTGCTTTATGTAAGGGAAAGGAAGAGGCTGTTGCCACCATTCCTCCCCTCTGCTCTTTTTGCTTTGCTGTTTTCTGCCACCATGAATGGTTGCTCTGTGCCATGTGCCACTCTGCCTCAGAACCAGCCAAGTATAGACTGAAACCTCCACAAATGTAAGCTAAATAAACCTTTCCTTCCTTAGTTTTGTCTCAGCAATGAGAGGAAAAGTAACCAAGACAGAATTTGGTACCAGGAGTGGGCTCATTGCTGTGACTGTACCTGACCATGTGGTTAAAGAACCTTTGGAAATAGCTTGTGGGAAGAGTTTTGAAAGGTTTGGAGATGTCGCCTGAAATAGTAGAGCTCCAACACTTTCAAGCTGTTGTGTGTGAGAGATTTTGGTCAGAGCTCAGAAGACCAGAAGGCTGATAGAAATCCTGTTGGTAAAGACTGGGTTTGGGAGTTTTCTGCTGGGAAAGACCGTATTGGTTGTTGGACTCCATATGATGTGTGTTATGACTTGGCAGAAAGTTTGTCTGCATTTTTCTCATGTCCAGAGACTTTGCCTAAGACAGATTAAGGGTGGCCACGGACTGATTAATCTGGCAAAAGAAATTTCAAGGCAGTCGAATGTTGAGGCGGTGGCATGGCTATTGTTGGGGACCTTTAGACAAATTTATATTGAGAATCAAGAGCAAAGAGCCCAGCAGGATGATTTAAAATGTGAGTTTGGCCAGAAAGGAAGCTCCAGTAAAGCTGTAGACTGCAAAGAAAAGGCTGAAGAGATCTTCATTGCTG
This sequence comes from Dinomys branickii, assembly GCA_004027595.1. NCBI lineage: Eukaryota > Metazoa > Chordata > Mammalia > Rodentia > Dinomyidae > Dinomys > Dinomys branickii. The sequence goes on along the minus strand of PVLD010001426.1, from coordinate 6,496 downwards.
AGAAGGAACAAGAGAATGGAAAAGATGGCCTGAGGGCATCACAAGAAATACCAAGTCTCCATCCTTTGCAGCCTCCAAACTGCAAAGATGAAAGATCTTGCCTTGAGGAGAAAGCCACAGAGCACCAGGTTCCAGAATGGTGGTGGTGACATAGAGAATTTACTACTCAGAATTGGATTGAGAGTGTCCAGCAAGCTAGGCACTCGACCCCCACGTCCAAGAGAGAGGATGGCTACTGCTCCAGGTGGCAGCAGACCTGGGCATTATCCACATGGTCTTGGTTTTAGGTGCATGGAGGATGCAAGAGTTCTGAGGTTAAAGAGGCTTCCACCCAGATTTCAGAAGGCCTGGGAGGCCAGGCAGTGTGCCCCTGAAAGGCTGTGTGTGAAGCTGAGAGTGAGAAGCCAGAGGTTCAGTGGAGACCTTAGAAGTGTGGAAAAGCCAGGAATATGGAATGTCGGAGGAAAGCTGCAAGGAGGGAGCAAAGTGGGCCTAAGAGAGAAGCCATGGGAGCTGTAACCACCGGAAGTGCCATAGGAGTGGAGTCATGCAAGCCCTTTGGAGCTCACAATGTGCCATAGATTGCTTCAGATGCTGGACATAGAACTATAGCACATAATGTTAGCCCTGCTGGATGTTTGAATTGCTTTGGTCCCAAACTCCTGTGCCCCCATTTGTAACTTCTGGAATGAAAATGTTTATTTTGTGCCATTGGATGTTGGAAATGTTTAACTTTGTTTTCATTTGTACAGGGGCTCACAGCTAAGAGTTTGCCTTATAACTCGGAGGAGACTTGGATCTTAGACTCTTCAGCACTGCTGAAACTGTTAGGACCTTGGCTACTCTTGCAGATGGACTAAATGCTGTTTGTATGAAGGGATATGCATGAGTCTTTGGGGGGCCAGGGGTGGAATGTTATGGTTTGTGTCTGCATGTCCCCCCAAATCCTCATGCAGTCATGGGGCTGGCTTTTAGAGTTTTGAGTGATGCTTGTAAGTGCTATACCTACCCTGAGGCAGATAGTTTGCATATGTAAGAGAAAAGAAGAGGCTGCCTACCACCATTCCTGGCTTTTGCTCTTGTTGCTTTGCTGTTTTCTGCCGCCATGAACAGTTGCCCTGTGCCATGTGCCACTCTGCCTTAGAGCCAGCCAAGTATGGGCTGAAACCTCCACAAACTGTAAGCTAAATAAACCTTTCCTCCCTTCATTTTGGGCACTGAGTCTTTTGTCTCAGCAATGAGAGAAAAGTAACCAAGACAGCACTGAACCCAGGACTTTTCACTGAGCTATACTCCCAGCTCCTTTAAAAATTAAAAAAAAATTTAGCCAGGTGTAGTGGTGCATCTCTGTAATCTCAGCATGGGAGGTGGAGATTGGAGGATTGCCATGAGTTCAAGTCCAGCTTGAACAACACAGTGAGACACTGTCTCAAAATGTTTCTAAAAAATGTTTTTTGTTTTGTTTTGTTTTTTGCTGTTTTGAGACAAGGCCTTGCTAAGTCACTAAATTGTATTTCCCAGGCTGGGCTCAAACTTTGGATCCTCCTGCCTCAGCCTCCCAGAGTGACGGGATTACAGGTGTGCCCCACCACATACATTTTAGAGTTGACAGATCTTAGAGTTGAAAAAGTTCTAAGTCTTTCTCTGCTGCAAGGATATCCTTTTGTCTGCTTGTACAGCCCCAACTCATTCCTCACACCCAGTCCCCCAGAACTCTGCTTCTTAGAAGTCCTTCCAGACCTCTAAGGCTGAGGCATTTATTCCGTTCAGAGGCCCCAAACCTGACTAAGCTGCAGCTACTTGATAGTATATTGGTGTTAGTATATAGGTGTTACTAAAATGGGGTAATGATCACCTTGAATATGTGTATTTTATTTCACAGATGCAGTATGTATTTCAAACACGGGATTCTGTAACAATGGGATGCTTGGAAAGGAAAAAGGCCAGGAAGCCCCACACTCCAGCCAGTGACGTCCAGACGTCCTTGACAGCATCCTGTACCCGTTTGGAAGTACCCAAGGACAGGGAGATGGCTGCACGGGTGGGCCAAGCTACTCAGTTCTTAAAAATGGCTTTGTTTGTTTACTTGTAGCACTGGAGATTAAACCCAGGACCTTTACATTGAGCTATATCCCCAGCTCTTTTTATGTCTTTTTTATTTTGAGACAGGGTAACAGTAAATTGGCCAGGTGGGTCCTGAGCTTGAGCTCTTCCTGCTTCAGCTTCCCAAGTACTAGAATTACAGGCATGCGCTGCTGTGCCTGGATAGAAACTGCTTTCTTACGACACGTGTGTCTCTTGCCTTGTCTCTTCTGTTGATTGTCTTTCACGCTGCTCCCCAGACACACTCGGGTGAGCCGTTTTTCTCTTTGATCTGGCACCGGCCCCCATACCAGGTGGCCTGCCCAGCACACCCGCCAGTGTCTCTGTTCTCCCAGAGCCAGGCAGAGTCTTGTGTGTGCCCGAGGGAGGTCTGTGAGAGTTGACTGTGTCAATTTGAGTAAGAAATGCCTGACTACATTGGATCAGCACAGTTCCGAGTGTGGTTTGCGGGGATTTACTCAGGACCGAAGACGCACCCTGGGGCGGCTCGTCACCTGGACGGTGTGAAGGGGAAACGCAGGACGGCTTGCTTCTGTGAGTGTCTCTGCGGAGGAACTTCAGTCTTCACCTTCACCTTGGGCATTGTGGTCTCCTGGCGTCTGGTGTGGCCCCTTCAGCCTCTTGATACGCACCCCCACGGGACCCTGCACTGAGCGCCAGGCCTGCAGCTGGGTCCTTCGGATCCTGGGGGCACAGACCCTCGTCCACATCTGACTCTGTGAAACCGGTCTTGTAAATCCTTACACATTTGTATGTGTGACATTGACTCTTTCTCTAGCGAGCACGGACTGATACAAGGTCTCCGGGCCCCGATGGCCCCGTCATCTTCTCTCCTCACCCGTGCCATCTGTATTTGAGGGACTAACGCAAGAGGAGCGAATCCTGCTGTGGTTGCCATGCTGTTCTGGCCGCCCTGTGGCTCAGACGGAAGCTGGGAGCTGATGAAAACCCTCAGATCATTTTCTGAAAACTTGGCAGTTTGGGCTGGTGTGTAGCTCAGTGGTCAGACACTTGCCTAGCATGCATGAGGCCCCAGGGTTAATCTTAGACTTGAAAAAACAAAAAGTCCTACCAGTATATTTATAAATATTGATTTCCCCTCAACATGCACACTACCAGGCTCAGTCCTGTTGCTTTAGAGTCACACAGCAATCCTCTCCCTTCTACCCGCCCCCTCCAGGGCTAGGGTAGAACCCCGGGCCTCCTGTATGCTACCTAAGTGCCGTCCCACTGAACTATATCCTCAGCCCTTTTTATTTATTTTTTTAAATTATGAGACAGGGTCTTGCTCAAGCTGGCCTCAAATTTGAGATCCTCCTGCCTCACAAGAAGAATGCGGTGGATAGATGGTGGCGATGGCTGTATATTAGGAATGCACTTACTACTACTGCACTGTACACTTGAACGCGGTTAAGGTGGTGGCCAGGTGTGGTGGCCCATGCCTGTTGTTGCAGCACTTAGTAGGCTGAGACAGAAGGATTGCCATGAGTTTAAGGCCAGCCTGAACTGCATAGTGAGCCCCTGTCGCAAGAAAACAGACAAAAAAAAAAAAAAAAAAGAAAGAAAGAAAGAAAGAAAAGAAAAGAAAGGCTAAGATGGTAACTTTTATGTTACATGGATCTTACTGCAATTTTAAAAGTACCTTGTCAAGTTGCCAGTGTGGTGACCCACATCTGTAATCCCAGCACTCCGGAGGCTGAGGCAGGAGGATGACCACAAGTCTGAGGCCAGCCTGAGCTACATAGTGAGACCCTGTTTCAAAAAAAAAAAGTTTAAAAATATTATGCCAAACACAATGCCCTGCATCAGTGAAGCAGCCCCTGATCCCCAGGGCACTCTGCCTATGGTGCATAAAGCCTCCACTCCCAGGACGCGGGGAAAGAGGAGGTGTGCTTCCTCAGTCCAGGCCCGAAATGCAGCCCAGCTCGGCCACGGCTGTGGACAGCGACAGTCTCTGCTTCCCAGGCCAGGAACATCTGAGTAATCTTTGAGTCACCCCTGTACTGTCCTCTGTTGCCTAATCTGGCCTGGTTTTCATGAAAAAGTCTCGCTTCCCGTCTTTCATTCACGGGCCCCCTCACACACTTCCACTGGGACCCAGGAGAGCAGGCACCGCGTTCGCTTGTGTCCACAGACACAGTGGTGACCGTGGGCGCAGGGGCCAGCTGGCCTGACCTCTGGACTCCCCAGTGCCCAGCAGTGTCGCTAGGCTGAGCCCTGAGAAGGGTTAGGAGCTCATCAAGCCTGCCTTTGGGTCTCACATTCCAAGCAGAGGGAACACGGGTTGCGGCGAAGGCAGGGCTGTGGGCGTCTCCGGCCCTCTTCCTGCGGCAGCGAAGGTGACTGACCACAAGCTCAAAGGCCCAGAGACCAGAGGGGCAGTGGCCAATGGAAGTCTGGGCTCAGGGCTGTGGGGGGGGCAGGCTGGAAGCAGAAGGCGGCTGACTGGATGGAAGGGGGGCAGGGGGCTGTCATCGGGGGGCGCTGACGTCTTTCACTGCTGGGGCACATGCTAGAACAGGCCTGGGGTGGGCTGGCCTCGGAAGCAGGAGGACCCTCTGTGGGACAGGTGAGCGTGTTGGTGAGCTGCTGGCTCTTTGTTGACGGAGGGGCCCCTCTCCTCCGGCTTAGTCTTCTTCTTGCAGCCGTGAAGATCCATGACCTTTTCTCTGCCTGCCCCTGGCCTCTGGAGATGCTGCTGCCCTGGCGTTCACTCAGAGAACTTTCTAGGAGATGCTGAGCTCCCCATAAAGAACAAAAGATTCAAAACCTGGCCCAGGAGCCCTGAAGATGGCTACCTGGCTCTGCCTCAGTCAGGCCTCGTAGTGTGTTTGCCACCACCCTGCCGCCGTCCTCCGTCTCTCTACCACCAGCTGCCTGTCCATTAGTGGGGACAGGGCACAGCTGTGTGTACCAGGCCCCAGCTGCTGAGCTGGATGTCCAAGTGCTTTATACATGTTTACTGACTTGAACTTCTTAGCAATCCTATGAGTTACAGACCAGCTGGTTCCCATTTTACAGAGGAGGAAGCTAACGCGCTGGCTCCTCACGAGGAAGAGCCCAAAACCCATGGGATAGGGGCCACCACATGAGCCCCGCACCATTTGCTCCCCACTGTCCTGCAGACGGAGAGGCTGGGTCTATGCTGGTGGACAGTGCCACAGGTCACCCTTTCTCCCCTGGCATCACTGGGAATCTGACTCAGGCCCCTGGGAGTCGAAGCAAGCACTCTGACACTGAGAAGCACCGCCAGCCCGAGGTCGCACTCTTCAGTCAGGGTGTCTGGGATGTACACTCTCAACCTGCAAACTGGCGCCTCCTGGTTTGCCTCTAGTGAGGGTGCAGTTCCCTCTCCTGCTGTCTTTATGTGGACAGGGACAGGGACAGGGACAGGGACACCACCTCCCTGTGTGCTGTGCGGCTTCTCCACACCCCCTTCTCCTCCAAGTTGGCCTCCGCACACCTCTTCGGTCCATACCTCTGCCCCGGCCCCTCAGCCTCCCACCTTAGGCCCTCCTTGCCTCATGCTTAGGCTGCTCCTCTGGCCCTCGGGTCTGTTTTCCCTGCTGCATCAAGAACACTCATTCTAAACCCAAGTCTGACCACTCTCAAAACCGTTCCCCACCAGGCATGGTGGCGCACACCTGTAATCCCAGGACTCGGGAGGCTGAGGCAGGGGGATTGTTGAGAGCTTGTTGGGCTACAAAGTGAGCTCAAGGCCAGCCTGAACTGCATAGTGAGACCCTGTCTCAAAAAGACAAAAACAAAAAGCAAAAACCAAAACCCTTCCCCGAGGGTGATGTAGCTCAGTGGTGAGGCCTGAGTACCACAAAACCAAAACCAAACCCCTCCCTGGTCCCCACCGCCCTGAGAATAAGATATACCCTCCTGACTGTGGGGTGCAAAGTCCTTTGCCATGTGGGCCCTGGCTCCTCCTGGTCCCCAGATCTTTTCCTACTGCAGATGGCCCTTGTCTGTCGGTGCCTCTCCTGGGCCAGCTCGCTACGGGCTGCCCTGATAAGGTGTTCCACAGTCAGCAGTAGAGCACAAGAGTCCTGAGCTATGTACGAAACCAGTCAGCAGAGATCGATCAGCCAAACTGCCAGCTCGGCGGGGACCCAGCCTGATGTTCAGGGCACGGGTGCAGATCTGCTGGTGTCCCAAAGCCCTGTGGCTCTGCCCTGGGACCTGTGTGTACGTTACCCATTGTTCCCAGAGATGGATCAGGAAATTGAGCAGAAGCACTCACACGCTGAAGAGGAAGATTACGATCTGCTTCCCAGAAGCTTGGGGAACCTTGGCTTGGCTAGCAAGACAGAGATGGGGGGAGGAGACAGGGGAGACAGAGGGAAAAGGGAAGGGAGAGGGATGGGGAGAGAGGAAGAGGAAGGAG
>PVLD010001425.1:141620-203564 GCA_004027595.1 Dinomys branickii | reverse complement strand
TGCAGGAGCCTCCCGACTCGGCCATGGGAGAGGGGAGTTCTGAGAGCTGGGCCAAAGCCAGAGTGGAGAAAGCTCAGCCCAGAAAAGAGGCAGCAGCAGTCGGGAGGTGTTGTTGAACCCAGTGTGAGGATCAAAATTTACAACAGCCACTAAAGCAGCATGCCCACTCTGCAGCAACCTTTCTAATTAGCCCCCCCCCAGGCAAGGTGGAGTCAAAGTAACCAGTACACAGTCCACCACACCCAGCTCTACACCTGCCCCGAGGCTGTGGCCTCCTCCCTCTCCACTGTGTGAGCAACTACCAGCAGAGCAGCAGAGAGCAGTGGCAGTGACCCCAGGGCCACAGCAATTCCCAGGGATCCAGTCAAAGAACAAACGGGAACTGGAGCACAACAGTAAGACAGAGCTGCAGATGGAGGCAGACCACACGGCCCCACGCCCTTCTTACTCCAGTATCAATCAGGAAGCACGAGCTGAATTACTGGGCTTCAGCTCCCACCCTGCACTCCCTCCCTGAGCACCTTGAGACTCAGTGGCCTGTGCACTTGACACATGTTCCCGACAGCAACGAGTGAGTCCACGGGCTTCAGGACCCACCCTAAATATTAATATGAGCACCAAGAGGGTCTTCATACTGTTTGCATGTGTGAACCTTGTATGAACCCATAGCAACAAATTACACAAAAAGCAGCAGTCCTGGAGTCCAAGAGACAACAACATACTCTACACAGAAGACCTGAGAAAATCCTCCAATTCTGTCCTAGAGCTAATAACTAAACATAGCACACACACTGGGCTACCTCAGTCAGCATGGGTGGGGGAGACCTCACGCCACTTGTGCCTAGCATCATAAGTGCTCCCAATGCCCAGCTGCAAGGGGTGGGGAATGGCAACACTGGAGATCCATCAGTGGGATGAGGCAAAGAGCTGGAACTAGGGAGCAGACCTGGTTCTCTAGCTGGGTGGGGACAGCCTCCAAAGAGTCATAGGAGGCCTGCAGGGAGACACTAGTGGCCTATGAGGGGACCCTGGGGGCCTTGACAGGCAGCTCAGCAGCCTGAGGGGGGACAGGGGTTCCACTAGGCTACATGAAAACCCTGAGGTCCTGGACTGGGCCTCAAGTGCAGCAATGGGGTGGAACCCAGCAGTCTTTGGGGGCGACCCCTTGGACTTGACCAAGCCCTCAGGAGCACCTCGATGGGGCCAAGCCCAGTGGTCCGCGGGGGTGACCCTGAGGACTTGACCAGGCCCCTGGGAGCGCCTCGATGGGGCGGAGCCCGGCACTCTGTGGGGGCAACCCCATGGACTTGAGCAGGCCTCCAGGTGCACTGCATCGAGCCAGAGCCTGGCGGTTCGCAGGGTAACCCCACTGACTTGACCAGACCCCCAAGGGCCTTGAGGGCTTGTCAGTGGGGGTTTGACCATAGTGAATCTGGTTCCCTGCCTACCTACTGTCTTTGAGAATGGGTGCTTTTCCACCTCTGCCATAGCAATTTGTGTGCACACATATTTGTTACAGCATAATTTGAAGCAGCCATGTCTCTTCCCAATGTGAGAGCTTGAGGGATTAAATAAACCAAAAAGTTATCATTAGAGGGAAGATGACTGATTGGGTGGGAGAACAAAGAAATCAGATGTGAAATAGACCTTTGAACAAATGAACTTAATAGATATAAAAAGTGTTTCAACAGCCTACAAAGTACACTTTCTTTTTGGCCACTCATGGTACTTTCTCCTAATTAGACCATGTACTAGGGAATAAAGCATGTCTAAGTGAATGCAAAGAATCAAAATTTTACCACACATATTATTAGACCACAGTGCAATGAAACTAGAAATCAGTACCAAAAGAAACTACAGAACTACAAAAACATGGACATTATATACATTCTTGAATAATCAGTGGGTCACAGAGAAAATTCAGAAAGAAATAAGATAGTTACTACTATTAAATGATAATGGCACTACCACATACAAGAACCTATGGGACACAATGAAAGCAGTCCTATGAGGGAAGTTTATAGCTGTAAATGCCTACTTCAGAAAAATAGAATTAACAGAAATAACCTAATGATACATGTCAAGGTCTTAGAAAAAAAGAACCAAAGAACCATCCAAACCCAGAGCTTGTACAAAGAAGGAAATTATAAAGATCAGAGCAAACATAAATGAAATGGAGACTAAAAACAAGAATGAATCAAAGAGCTGGTTCTTTGAAAGAATAAACAAACAGATAAACCCGTAGCCAGTCTTGTCAAAACAAAGAAAAGATACAAATTAATTCAATTAGAGATGAAAAAGGTGAAATCACAATGGACACTCCCCAAATCAAGAAAATTATTACCCACTGCAGTGGTTCTCAGCGTTGGCCAAAACTTTTTGTTTGCAAACCCTACATCAGGTGACAAACAGAGCCATAGCCATCTTTTCCTCACAGACACAGGTGTGGCCATCTTTCCCAAATCATAAACCACGTTAAGTTTGTGAATCATGGTGCCACTGCACTTCACAAACATATCTAGGAAGCAGTTGGAGAATTCGGATGGCATGGAGAGATGCCCAGACATATCTAATTGCCAAAACTAAACCAAAAGACTTAAAAATCTTGAACAATCCAGCAATATGCAGTGAAACTGAAGTAGTAATGTAAAAAAAACTACCAACTAAAGAAAGCCTAGGATCTGATGGATTTACAGCCAAATTCTACAGGAACTTCAGGGAAGATCTAATACCAACATTCCTCGAACTTTTTAATGAAATTGAGAGAACAGGAGCATTTCCAAAATCATTCTTGAAAGCTAACGTCATCCTGATTCCCAAAACCAGACAAAGATCCAACCATAAAAGACAGCTACTGGCCAATTTCTCTAATGAACATAAATGCAAAATCCTCAGTAAGATCCTGGCAAACAATGCAGTCACCAAAAAGATCATATACCATGGCCAAGTAGACTTCATCTTAGGGATGCAAGGATGGCTCAACACATGCAAAACATAAATGCCACTAACATAAATGGGAGCAAGAACCAAAATCACGTGATCATCTCAATAAGTGCAGAAAAAGCCTTTGACAAAATCCAACATCCATTTATGATATTTAAAAAAATGAATAAGTATAGAAAGTCTTTATCTCAACATGAAAAAAGCCATTCTTATGACCAACCTACTACCAACATCATATTAAATGGGGAGGAACTTAAAGCCCTCTAACATGAGGAACAAGAAAGGGTGTCCCCTGTTGCCACATGTGGGTGTCCACAGATTCACTTTAGATGCATATCCCTTACCATGTACTAAAATGAAAATAGACCAAAGATCTAAATTTTAAACAGAAACGCTTAATCTGCTGGAAGATAAAACGGGTATAACTGCTGAGCACATAACTGTAGGCAAGGACTTTCTGAACAAAACTGCAATAGCCTGAGAAATAACACTGTGAATCAACAAATGGGATTAATATTAATTTTAAAAAGCTTCTGCACAGCAAAGGAAACAACCAACAGAGAAAAGAGACGATCTGCAGAATGGGAGAAAAAGTGCTGCCAGCTCTTCCACAGACAGAGGCCTGACATCAAGAATACAAAAGTCAAAAAATTAGAAACCCCCCAAATAAAAGACCCAATCAAAGCATGGGCAATGGAAATGAATAGACATTTCTCGGAAGAAATACAGATGGCCAATAAATACATGAAAAAAAAATGCTTGTCATCACTGGTCACTAGAGAAATGCAAATTAAAATTACCGAGATGCCATTTTATCCCAGAAAGAGTGGCCGTCATAAAAAAAAATCTAAAAATAACAAATGCCGGTGAGGTAAGGGGAAAAGCAGCCTTCCACACTGTTGGTGGGAATGTAACCAGTACAACCACTATGGAAACCGGTGTGGAGATTCAGCAAAAAACTAAAAACAGGAACTCTCTTCGACCCTTCTGTCCCTTTTCTAGGTATCTTCCCAAGGAGTTAAAATCACGTGAGAGGGATACAGGGCACACCCATGTTTATAGCAGCATAATTTATAACAGCTACATCTCGGAAACAGAGTACATGTCCATCAGCAGATGAGTGGGTCAGGAAAATGTTATACTTACACACGGCGGCGTACCACACTGCCATGAAGAAAGATAAACGGGGCGCTTGTAGGTCAACGGACGCACCTGGAGAACCTCGTACCAAGTGAAGTAGGTCACACACCCAGGCTTAAACATTGCCTAGGGATATATCTTACGTGAAAAACAAAATATAAACATACAAGAACAAAACAGGAGAGATAAGTAGGAAGTGAAGAAAAGTTCAGATACTTCCTAAAAATACTTACTTTGCTGTTTCAGAGATACTTTTATATGCTGGTTTGTGTTATTCACACTGCTAGTTTATCTTAGATTGTCTTAAGAGAAAGTTTTGTGTCTCTTTTGTAAGCATCTCCTTGATTTATATCTTCTACTCCGAAAAACTACTGTGAAAATGATAGTATATTAACTATTGTTATTCTCTCATTTTACAATGAAATTTTGTTTTATATTTTCATAAAATAAAGAAATATGGGCTCATAAACTGCTGACAATTCCAGCTTGTGTCAACATAATACTACCCTAGAATTTTTGCTTAAAAAAAAGCCAGTCAGAGTGACACGTGCCTGTAATCTCAGCACTCAGGAGGCTGAGGCAGGAGGGTCGCTTTGAGTTCAAGGTCAGCCTGAGCAACTACGTAGTGAGGTTAAGGCCAGCCTGAACTAGAGAGAGAGATCCTGTCTCAAAAACATCCAAAAATAGATATAGTGGTGCATGCCTGTAAGCTCAGCACTCTGGGAAGCTGAGGCGGGATGGTAAATTTGAACCTAGCCTGGGCAATGTAGTTACTTATTGAGACCTTGTCTCAATACAAAAATTTGTTTTACAAAAGAGTTGGGATTGTAGCTCAGTATAACCCTGAACCCTGGTTCAATCCCAGTGCTGCACAAAACAGAACATTATGAAATTTTTAAAAAAAAACTTCAAAGACCACTGAATTAATCTTCTGAAGATAAATTCAAATTCCCTTCATGAAATAAGAGGGTGAATTAGTTTATTTCTGATTGTCAGATAAGTACAATTCTAATTTCTGATCCTGATTTCTTTCAGAATTCACCTGGAGCACCAAACCTGGTCAGGGGCAGTTTTCAGGTGCCACATACAGCCCCGGCACCAAAACCCTTCCCGTCATGACAGGTGCCCAGCCAGTGCCCTCTGTGCCTGGGAGGACAGACTGGGCGGCCAAGTATGGAGGCCACCGCTAGGCCAGGACCTTGCCAGGAGGACTGTGGCTTCTGTGCAGCGCGAGCTCGGCCCCTGGCCCCGGGCGGTGTCCGTACTTGTCCACGTCCACTGAAGGCCGGGGGAAATACGCAGACAGATCACCTCCTGTTTTCTTTCTTCCCTAGAAACGAAACACATTTTCCTAGCATCGTGGCCCACAGTGCTGAGATACGGGTAGGACTTTACAAAGTATTGAATAAACTATTTGCCAAAGTATGAAGTATTGACGGACCACTTCATAGGTAGTAAGTATGATAAGAAGCTTTGTTTAAAAAGCCTCCAGGAAGTACGCGTGGAGACTGTCTTGTTTCCATTTGTTGCATCCCAGCCTAAACCGTTGAACGGTTCCTCGAGGAGCGTGACAGCCGGGGACGCCTCTCTCCTGTGCCCGTCTCCTGTAGGCTGCAGGCTGCGGTCTCCCGAGCCCAGGCTCTGCTTCCCCGCTTTAGCAATGCCACAGAGACTCACTGTCATTCGTTTTTCTGCTCAAGAACTGTGAGATCAGTGGCAACTCTGGCCTTGAGCAGACTCGTCTTTCTTAGAAATAAATTTATCTGTAACATAGACAGGAACAAAATGAGGCCACCGGCTCTCCCGCAGCTGTGACCGCATGGGGACTGTCAGACCAGTGGCTTTGCGGCTCCCGTACTAAGCAGCCCCACGGTTCATGAAGCTCTGGAAACGGAGCTGGATGCTTCTTCACCCGACTTCGGAAATACTTTGTATCTGTGTTCCCGCCACATACAAGTGACAAAGATCCCAGCTACGCCCCAAAGCTACTCCCCGCTGCTGAGTCTCTGCCCCCCAGTTCCGCTCCGGAGCACAGGCCCTCGGCTGCCTCCGTGGTGGGCTTTAAAAGAATGTTAGTACATCTTTTCCCTTAGTTTTATTCCTACATTCATATTTAAAAGAGAAATTTGGACCAGAGGACTATTTTATCTTTATGGACTGGGCCTTAGTACTATGTATTCTTCTTAAAGAACAGTAATGTTACCAACTGTGATGCTTCTATGCGTTTAATGACCTAGTAACAAATGCTAATGTGATCGGGGTCATCTTGTGGGCCTTATCCGCAGGCACGCCATAAAATAACTCTACTTCAGTATGTCCTATGTGCAGGAGATCCAGCTGTTCAGAGTTCACATGGTGAAAATCTCAAGAGTAATTTATCCTTGCAGCAGTGGGATATGAATATTTGTACAGTTTTAATTTCTCAAAGCTTGTAATTCTTTTTGTGTTTCTGAGAAAAACTGTGAATATTTAAATAAATATGGCTAACTAATGTGTTTTCATTACACTGAAAATTTTTTTTTACCCTGAAGTTTGTTGTTTTAATTAGTAGACTTTTGTGTGTGTGTGTCTGTGGCAGTTTTGCATTTAGAGAAATACTCATCAAAATGTCCAAAGAGAGCTGGGTGTGGTAACACACACCTCTAATCCTGGCATTCGGGAGTCTGAGGCAAAAGGATCGCCACAAACTGAAGGCCAGCCTGGGCTACATAGTGAATTCAAGACTAGTCTGAGCTACAGAACGAGGCCCTGTCTCAAATAAAGTATAAACAGTTCCACATGGAACCCCTCATCCCCACCCTGATTTTCCCTGTAAATGTCTGGCCTCACTGGGGTACATTTATCACACTGACCACCCAGTATCAGTACAGTGTTAGAGTCCGTGTCTTCCATTATGATACCAGTCCAGCATTACAGTATCGTGGGTACTTTCACTGCAGTGAAAATCCCCTGTGCTCGATCGGGTCCTTCCTTCCCCCAGACCTCTGGCAACTACTGATTTATTTATTGTCCTTAATAATTATTCAATTTCCAGAATTTTGTATGGCTGGAGTCATACAGCGTATAACGTCTTCACAGTGGCTTCCCTCCCTTAGCAGTGTGCGCTGATGGCTCCTCCGTGTCTTCAGCTTGCCCGCTCACTTTTAACACTGAGCACTATTTCAGTGTGCAGTGTGGCCCACACACGTACTGAAGGACATCTTGGTTCGCTTCCACATTAGGGCCTTCGAATAAAGCTGCTGTGAGCCTGTATGTGCCTGGTTTTGTGTGGACACCCTGTTCAGCTTACTTGCGGAACTACAAGTGCCGGATCCCCAGCACTTTTAAAAAATTCTGTTACGTTGCCCAAGCTGGTCTGAAGCTTTGGATCCTTCTGCCTCAGCCTCACAAGCAGCTGGCATTGCACGCACGTGCCACCACACCCGGCTTCCTTTTCTTGTCTTGCATTAGGTAGAACTCCAGTACAGTGTTAACTAGGTCTGGTGAGACGAAATCCTTGACATGGCCCTGATACTAGGAAATACCCGATCTCTTCCCATTAAGCATGATGTTAGCTGAAGGGCTTTATCTTACTGAGAATGTATCCTCCTATTCCCAGTTTGCTGGGAGTTTTTGTTATGAATGGGGGTGAAATTCTGTCATTTTTCTGCATCTCCTGATATGATTTTTCTTTAGTCTGCTGATGTGTTAGATTATACTAACCACTTCAAATGTTACACAAGCCTTACACACTGCCAGAAATCACATTTAGTCATGGTATACAATGTACACACTGAGATTTGGTTTTCTGACATTTTGTTGTAGATTTTTCATTCACGCCTTTTATATACAGAGAATATGTGCTTAATGTTAACTGGTGAACTGATGAAACCACATGAAGGGTATATGGGAGCTCATGAAAAATATTGTGGCTTTCAGTAGATTCAAAAGTTTTGCCCAGGTGTGGTACCACATGCCTGTGATCCCAGCACTCAGGAGGCTGAGGCAGGAGGATCTCTGCAAGTCTGAAACCAGCCTGGGCTACAAAGTGAGTTCAAGGCCAACCTGAAATGCATAGCAAGACCCTGTCTCAAAAAGACAAAAAGTTTCTAGGATAAAATGTTAAAACATACACACAAAAAAACCCAAATTATAAGGCTGTATCATAAATACAGAAAGAAAATATACAACCATAATCAAAGTGGACTTTCTGAAAATAGATGTAGACATCTAAAACAAATATGAATACTGTATAGGAATAAATATATAATACTTTATTTACTGAGCACAGTAAATGAAGAACAGCCAGTGTAAACAGCACATACAACTTCAGCCAGTAAGGAAAGTGCTCACATTCTTCCTTCACACGTGAAACATTCACAATAACATTTACTCACTTGAAAATCCAGTAATAGCTGGGCCTGGTGGCACACATCTGTGAACTTAGCACTCTGGAAGGCTGAGGCAGGAGGATGGAGCCCAGCTTGAGACAGTGTCTCAAAAAAACAAGCGCATTAGCAATGATTGGATCAGACTATTCAGCAAACATTTATGTAATGCCCACTATTAAGTACAATGCACTAGCGCAGATGCCTTATATGCAACAAACTGTAGAGCCTTTTTATGAAGATCATTTCCTTCCAAACACATCTTCTTATGATCACAGAACAAAATTTTTTTTTGTCTTTTTTAAGACAGGGTCTATGAAGTTCAGGCTGGTCTCGAACTCAAAACGATCCTCCCGCCTCAGCCTCCTGAGTGCTGGGATTACAGGTGTGTGCCACCACACCTGGCTGAAAAATAACTTTTTTGAGGGGGAAAAACGTAGGTATGTGCGTAGCGTTTCAACTTGATTGGCTTTGGGATTTATCCCAGGAACTGGTAGAGTACTCTTACAGGTGCATCTGGGCGGGTCATGCGGGCGTGGCCTAGGTCTGTGTTGTGACCCTTCCGCTGTCACCTTCTTTCCCTGTTCAGCTTCCTGGCCACCATGAACTATGCAGATTCCCTGCCCCATGTCCTTCTGCCATGCCTCTGCTCTGGAGCCAGCTGATCATGCACTGGAACCCTGAGCAAATGAAACTTCTCCTTTAAGTGGTGGGTGGTGGGTACTGTGCCTCCCTGAAAAGATACTAATCAACTGAAGTGAAATATGCCAGTATCCGGCCACTATGACCACTAGAGTTTATACTCAGGGCTTTCACACTGAGCTACAGCCCCAGCCTTTTTTATTTATGTTTTGAGACAGGGTCTCACTCAATCCCTAAGTTGCCCAGGCTGGGGCTGAACTTGAACTTGAGGTCCTGGCACACACCTCCACACTGAAGTTGGTTCACATTCAGAGATGCACTAGTAAAGCCAACAAAACACTTCTCAGAAACCTTCAAGATCATTTTTAAAATAAGCTGCCAGGAAACATCTAATAAAATAATCTTTGTCCTTATTTGAAACAGGTAACTCCTGAACCCAACATTAAC
This sequence comes from Dinomys branickii, assembly GCA_004027595.1. Lineage (NCBI taxonomy): Eukaryota > Metazoa > Chordata > Mammalia > Rodentia > Dinomyidae > Dinomys > Dinomys branickii. The sequence goes on along the minus strand of PVLD010001425.1, from coordinate 194,025 downwards.
AAAATACTTCCCCATGACCAATCTGCCCTGCTCACCACATCTCACTCTATGTTCAGACACCTCTGGCAAAGAAGACACCAAAGAACATGCTATTTATAGTAAATTTTACTTATATTATTCCATTGAACATAATTTCAAAATACGTCTGTGCTCTCAGAGGAGCAGAAGAACACAGACCCCAAATCTCACCAAGAGAGTTTTCCATACTGTTCTCCTGCGTAGGGTGTGAGGCTCTGGGGGCCCCAGCACTGACTCCCAACATTTCACTGCTTGTGACTTTTAACTACTGACACAGAGAAGAGGTGACACCACCACGGAAACACTCATACACTCACCACCTCTGAAGGGTTGTGATGCCAATGCGAATGCTTTCCCCCAAGTTCAGAGTTCCTTGTTTTAAGTAAAATGCTAAAGTATGTAAGTGCTCTGCATTTCTTTAATACATGTAAAAAGTGGAAGTCTGGAAACTGTTAGCTCTTCGTGAGTTCAGGCTGGGATGTGACCACTACTCACGTGGTGGTCTGTTCAGCATATTAATTCCAACTTTAACCACCATCAGCAAACTGTTCAAAAGAAACACAAACAGGAGCCATCAGGAAAACGACAGAGCCAGGGCCCTTTTGTCTTTGAAAAGGGACTAGGACTCTGCGGGTCCCTCACACCTGCGTGGAAGGGAGGCACTGGGACAGAACACTCAGAAATACAAAATTTCCCTGGAAGCACCAGAGAAAGACAGGCCAAGGCTAATCTTGTACAGATGTTTCAGGACAGCACTTGGGCCTTCCTAATCCAACTGCCGATGACTTGAAGAAGTGAAGCTAAGTCAAGACAGGTTGATGCCTTTCAGGTCATGAAGTTAATTAAAGCTAGATCTCTGGCTTTCTAATTTATTCTTTATATTTTTAAAATTTTTAATTTTGTGGTACTGTGGATTGAAGCCAGGGGCACCCTCACAGAGCGAACCCCACAGCTTTCCACTGTTTATGTCTGCTTTGTGTGGTAGTGAGGATTGAACCCAGGATCTTCACACTGAGCTACACGCTCAGCCATTTTTTTGAGACAAAGTCTGGCTAAATTTTCCAGGCTGGGCTCCAACTTGTAATCTTCCTCTATCAGCTTTCTGCTGGCAGCCGGGATTACAGGCCTGTACCACCACACCTTGCCCACTTTGCTGCTATTGATCTTGGTATAGAAGATTATGATCAACAAAACATGGCTATGACCAGTCTTTTCCTGAAACAGATTTTATAAATCTCCCCACCCTTGGCGTGTCCTGAATTGTATTGAATTGTACTTCTGGACGACCACACTGGAAACAATTAGGGGTGGGTCTTCCGATCAAAGGTGCCTAGAAAATGAGACTAATCAAAATTCCCTTCTAGCAAAATTTTGAGCAAAACAATTCTATACAACTAAGAAATATGGTTAAAGCTTTGCCCTGAGGCTTCTTGCACTGTGAGGCAGGATCTACCAGAGACAAAATCTGAGAACAAAACCATTTCCCCAGGGAATAAAGACTCAAGCCTTTTTTTTTTTTTTTTTTTATACTGGGAATTGAACTCAAGACCTTGCTCTTGCCAGACAGGCGCTTGTGCCGCTGAGCTACATCCCCAGCCCCTCATGCCACTTTTGACAATAAATCAACTCCTGTTTTTGTGGCTTTTCCAACTGGGTATGAACTAAGTAGTCGGAGTTGATGTCTAGGATCAGGTATGCTGATACAAGTCCTGTCCATTTTTAATGTATCAAGCATTTTGCAAAAGAAACCAAACTCTATCCTGGTAAATAAGAGCAACAGAATCCAGAGTACCTGGCACCTGCAATTAAACCTGCAGGCATAAATTTTCCAGTGCGGTAGAACCTCATTCCCATAATGCCAGCCAAGGTCCCGGATGTACCTGACAAAAAAGAAAAAGGAAAATAGTCACTACCTCTCTCATATGCAAGGGCACCAGACGTGAGAGAGCCCCACCGCCCTCTCGAGGCTGACTACAGCTGCTCCTCCTTCCCCATGCAGGGAGGGCTCCCTGGCTGTCCACGTCCTAGAGTCTAGGTACAGACACGGGCCAAGTACCCTCCCAGCCTGGACCCAGACTGCCTTCCCGGTTTTCTCTCTCACTAGTCCTGCAAACCCACAGTTCATCATCAACGTCTTAGTTTTCCCCAGAATGCTGTAGGACTTTTTTCATGACTTACAGATAATACTGTTTCTCCTCTGACATGCTTTCCCTGTTAGATACACCACAGCCACACTCAAAAACTGCCTCTGGCCCTTATAGTGTTTCAGGTCTGATGGGGTAAACGTGTCTTTAAAAAGTGTGCCTTGTGCTACAAGTGGGTGTTCTGTCTACTCAGGAGATCATCCAAGGGTTAGCTAAAGCAGTAAAGACGGACTCGTTATCAAAGATTAGAGAAGTCAATGAGCTGAAGGGAGGGGAGAGAAGCATATTTCGAACAGTTTATGCAAAGGCCCTGTGGTGAGAGAAACACACATTCAAGGAACTAAAAGCCAGAGTAACACAGACATCAAGGCCCAAATGGACGGGAGAAGGCCAAATGTGTGTGGGATCTCAGGTCTGGCCTGGGCAGAGGCCCTGAGACACTGAAAGATGACAATGCATGCTAGAGGAGACAGGTGTTTATGAATCACTTGTCTACTGGAGATAATTTAAGGAATGACCTTCAGTGACACTGCCAAGTGACAGTGTAAAGCAGATAGAGAGCCAGGTGCTATGTTCAGTATTCACGTGAAAGAGGGGAAGATGGGTCAAAAAAATAAATGATGAAAAGACAAAAAGGAAAACCAGGAATGACTGGTCCACTGTGCTGAGAAGAGCCTACCAACCATGTCAAAGGCAGGTTAAAACTGTACTCGAATTTTGTACAAACACAGGTCCCGGCAGCCTCAGGGAGTGGCACTCCCGCGGACAAAAGGGGCAGAGCGCAGGGGAGGGGCCGGGGGGGGGGCGGGGGGGGGGCGGGGAGGTTTTCAGAGGAGTCTCTGAAATGGAAGGAAAGGCAGAGAACTCAAGGGGGAAGTGGTCCTTTTCCTTTTATGGGAAAGAAATGGACACAGGAGCATCACTGGGCAGGACCCCCCAAAAGAGGGCACACAGAGGATGGGCCCTTGGCAGTGCAAAGCCGGGAGCCAGTCGGGGAGGACAGAGCAAAGCCTGGGTGGAGGAGGTGCAGGGAGAGGAGGGACGCGTGACAGGGAAGGGACTGTAGGATGCGACCTGTCCCCGCCTGTGGCCGCTGGTGTTTCAAGGTCAGCATGAGGTCATCTGCTTAGAGTGGCGGAGGGGAGGGGACCCAGGGTTGTCATTCCCTGCGAGGAGGAAGCTGCCTGGCAGAGCCAAGGGCCGGGCCTGACTTCCGGCCGCCACTGCTGGCCTCTCTTCCTCTCCCTCTCTGGACTGGGCCAGGTAGGTCCCCTCCTGCCCCCAAGGGCCAGAGCTGGAGGTGGAAGGAGGCAGGGAGGCACCTACACTCCTGTGGCAAAAGCCACCCTGGTAAGCAGCAATCTTCTCATCCACTTTCCTACAGTCCCTAGTCCCATCTCACTAAAAGCTCCCCGAAGCAAAGCCTCTGTCTTCTACAACTAGCTGCTAAAGAGGCAAGGGATTTCCCAAAGGGAGAATGCAATCCGAATGCAAAGCTCACGGCTGCATGTTACTTTAGTAACATCCGAGCAGCCATCCGTAGTGCACAAGCTCAGTGGTCAACCGACACACGCTTACCTGGTACAAGCAGGCAAACTAGGATTGGTCTACATTAATCTCATAAGGTACGAAAACCCTTCCACACTCTACACATAAAAGATCCACAAAAACCAGACCAAGTTCCACTGTGCAAGTTCCCTTGAGCAGAAGTAGTAAAAATTGTTTGGGGTTCCAAGTTAGCCACATCCCAGCAGACCAGGGCCTTCTGGTAGAGCAGATAACAGTTCCAGAACTGCTTTACAAAGACACAGAGCACATACCTAGGAAAAGCCAAATGTTCCTGGGGTCCTGAGACAGCTGGTAAGCACCCAGGCCTGCCAAGCTCCCGAAGAGGAGCCCAGCGGCCAGGCTCGGCACACTACCTGGAGGGAAGCAAAACACACACACCTGCGTTATGTCCAACACTTGGTTTATCTGCAGCCTCCATGAGAATCCCCTTCCCTGCAGAGGAAACCAGCCAAGGGAACTTCATGGTTCCCAAATGAGGCGCTCTCCATCAGGAAAATGTTTTGGGAGTTTGCTGGTCTCACCAGGAAGCCAGGGTCTTACCAACCCATTTTCTAATAGACAGGGCACTTCCACTCCAAGGATCAAAGGAGACCTTCCCTCCTTGGGTCAACGCTTTTCCTCCAAGTCCTGATGAACCCATCAAGGGCTGGAAGTGTGCACGGGGACTCCAGGCAAATCACAAAAGGAGAGGGGAACAGCATCAGCAGGAAAAAAGATGGTCACAATAGGCACGCTGGGAGTGTGCACTGAGCTGGGGGTGCAGGCAGGGCAGGCGGGAGAACCGAGCACATTCATCGACAGCCTCCTACCTAGTGTAATGAAGAGGCTTCCACAGTACAATAAATGCCTAGGATACACAAGGCCCTGGGCTCCATCCCTAGCACAGATAGATTGATTGATTGATTGATTGATCTATTTAGTCTTTTTGAGACAGGGTCTCACTATGCAGTTCAGACTGGTCTTGAGCTCACTTTATAGTCCAGGCTGGCCTGGAACTCCTGGAACTCGGAATGATCTTTCTGCCTCAGCCTCCCAAGTGCTGGGATTACAAGCATGAGCACCATGCCTGGCGGCCTAACACAAATTTCAAAAAGGAAAGAAAAGGTGTACCGGAGGATTCTTCCTCCTTCAAAAGCTCAGAGTTGGCACCTTGGGGGTGGAGGCTGATGGAATGGACGGTGGTTGATAGTAATAATCTACTACCACACCTGCCTATGTGCAGATAGGCAAACCCAGGCAGCCTGGCTCAGCCCGGCCAGATAACCCGAAGGCAGGCAGGGGCAGGAGGAGCCAGGAGACTCACAGTGCAGGCAAACCTGACTCAAACAAGAGTAATCTTCCGGGGACCCTGGTATTCATTTGTCACCATCACCGAAACAATTATAGATTCCTGAAGTTTTTATTCTTGTGCATGAGCATGTGCGTTTGTGTTACTGGGGATCGAACCCAGGCTTTGACACTGAGCTACATCCTCACCTCTTTTATTTCCAGGCAGGATCTTGCTAAGTCGCTGAGTTTCTCAGGCTGAGCTCGAACTTGGACCCACCCAGCCTCAGTCACCCAGAGTGCTGAAATATAGGCGAGCACCGTCCAGCCTGGCCATAGCCAAGGATTTGTAAGAGGTCAAGCGGCTACATAAAAACCCTTACCTGCTTTTGCATAGCCAATGATCCCACCGGTAGCAACCAGGGCTGCATAGCCAAAGCCAAAATAATGTAAAGGCACTCTGAAAGGCAAGAGGGAGAAATCGGTGCTAAGGGGGTTAAATGTGATCATCGGATGGACTTCAACAAATAAAGCTGAGAGGTCGGATTTCTTGCCAAATCGCTCAAGTGACTGAGCAGGGACTCAAACACAGGTCTTTGGCCAACCTGTCCCGCCATCCTCCCACGCCTCATGCTGTCCCCAGGGAGCCCATACTTAGGGCTTTTTTCATGAGGGGACGGAAACTCCGGTTTTCGGAGTTCAGGACTATTCTGTGTCCATTTACTATACTTACAGCGGGCCGGACTTCTGCATTGTTCTGTGTCCAGGCAGAAGACCACACCAGACCTGCAACTGCACATGGGACAGATCAGAGGCCACCGTTCCCAGCACAGCTCTCCAGTCCACCCAATCCCAGCCCCAGCCCGCAGTAAGAGAAACGGACTCAGGCTCTGTCACAGTATCATGAAATTAAGAAAGGTACACTACTGGGGCTGCTTCAAGCATTCGATGGAGTAGTAAGGAAACGTGCTTAGCACACAGTAAAGTGGTAGTCAGACACCCAGCCTGTTTTTCTAGCAAGAGTCCTAACGGAGGCCCAGAGAAAAGTAAGATCCACTGGTCGCCGCCGGACAGGCGTGGAGTTCACTCTTTAACCAGGTCATCACTACATCAGAAGGCAAAGCCTCTGGGCCTCTAACCCAGAGATCTTTACGGCCTCCTGGGAAGACGGGAGGGAGAACAGGAGCTTTTCATTTCTGCCTCCAGCCTCAGACGACTTCAGTACTCAACGGCTGCAAAACTTTACCAACTTGCTTCCTATTCGCAGCTCTTGTTAGACTGCGGGTAGCGGAGCATATAATATACGGAACACGAGTCATGACCACACGCGATGCTGCACCCTTAGAAAAGAATCTCCCCTCCTCGGAAGGGGTTCCGTGTCCGGCACGCCTCACCCGGCCTGGCCGTGCACCGCCCACCCGTTTTCGGTTTCCCCAGAAGGTCAGGGGCGGCGGCCTTAGGGTCGTGAATTCGACCAGCCCAGCACCAAACTCGAGATTCTCAAAGAATCGGAGCCGAAAATCTCCAGGAACCGAACCAGTGCTGGACTGCATCGCTCAGCACTTGCCAGAGTTCTGGGTTCGCGGGATTCCCGACTCATAAGGGAAGTGCGCGACCGGATGAGCAAGCAGCTCTACGCGGCCTAAAGCCCTTCTTGCCCGGACAGGGAGACGAAAAGCAGGCAGCGGGGAACCGCTCCAATAATTCCTAAAAGCCAAAATCAGTATCAACTAACGAACCTCAGGTTCCGGAGGAGCGCTCACGGAGGTCTGCTCACGCCGGGCGAGGGCGCAAAGCCGCAGGGGCGGGCACCAAGGTGCCGCTCTAGCTCCGGCAGAGGTCAGGACCCGCACAACGCGCGCTCTGCGTTCCGGGAGGAGCTTCAAGCCAGGACCCAGCGCTCCCAGGAACCCTGGCGACGGGCGGGGCTTGAGGGGGATAGGCCCAGCGCCTAAGGGGCGGGGTGACAGAGGCGGGACTGGGACATTTCGGCGCATGCTCCGTGTCCTCGAGGCCTGGGGCCGCCTGGGGCCGAGGTTGGAGCTGAAAGTTATGGACTCGGTGGGGCGCTCCCGGTGCGGATCGAGCCAGTCTCCGAGCCAAACTCGAGTGACTGAAAGCCAGAAACCCGGAGTTTGACTCCAGTGTTGCTCGAAGCCGGATAAGCTGGGCAGGGTTGGAGGTCCAGGCGGGAGGAAGCGTCCGCGGCTGGATTCTGAAGGCTGCATCGTGACACGGATGGATGATGCAGTTTTTCAGGCTGTGGACCACGGAGGGAGAGTGGCCCCTGCCCCACCCGTTATGTGCTGACACAGGATTTGCAGGGAGTAAAGTGCTATGGGAGACCCTAAGGCTCGCTTCGATGGGCTACATTAACAAGACCCTGCCTCAAAACAAACAAAAAAAATTAAATTATGTCACCAACTAGCACAGGTCCTTGCGCCTTGCTTCATTGATAATACAAATTAAAACAGGCATTCAGTTCAAATTTACAGGAAAAAACTTTAATTGAAAACTAAGTGCCAGCTGCCCAGGGTGCTGAGGCAGGAGGGTTGCCGTGAGTTGAAGGCCAGCCTGCAGTATATAGTGAGACCCTGCCTCACAAAAAAGTGGGCGGGGGGGGGAGAAACGCAAGAAAAGTAAGAGAACCAAGAGACAGAGGAGAAAGGGAATCGGATATAAAAATAATTCAGATGTGTCACGCACCTGTACCAGCTCTCCGTGGGTAATATAATCATTGTGCACTGCAAACATAAACATACTAATAAAAATTAAAGTGAAGGAACCAATGAAACTAGGAAGTAACGTGGGGTACAGCTCTGACAAAGATCAAGTCAGAACCAGAGGTGGTGCACGCCTGTAACCCCAGCACGCCGGGAGGCTGAGGCGGGAGGGATACAAGGTGGAGCCCAGCCGGGGCAAATGGCATGACCCTGTCACGGTAAAACATAAACAGGACTGGAGCTTGGCGATGTACCTCAGGGCGAACACCCTAGTTTTAATCCCCAGGGCCAGAAAAGAAATATTAAAACAAGTAATAATAAGGCTGGTCTTCTAACAAAGAGAAAATAAGAAAAAGGCTTCAGTCTGAGGAGCTGAGGCAGGCACAAGCTTGAAAGCGTGGATCAGACTGGCCAGTTCACAGAAGGACGGACACCAGCCTTGGTGTGCGGAGGGCTCTGGCTGATTTTAACATGGAAATCTCACAAGTGCCCCCTTGTGGTGCATAATGTTACTGTACAACTTGTACCACAAATTAGCCGTCTCACAATTTTTATCATTGTAATGTTTTCCTTAAGGAACTGTAATATGATGACATTTGTCCCCTAAAGAGGCCACACTCAGGACCCACTGGCAAATTCCAGCCCCTACTGCACCCCAGGGAAGCCATAAAAGCCAGTCCTCATCTTTGGTTAACAGGCCTGTCTGATCCTTTCCACCAGACTTCAAAGCTAAAACCCTTCCTATTTTTTTCTTCCCCTCTTTTTTTCTCTGAAACAGGGTCTTAATGTAGTTCGGGTTGGCCTCAAACTCACTGTGACCCTCCTGCCTCAGCCTCCGGAGTACTGGGGGTAGAGGCGTGAACTACCATGTCCGGCTTTTTTTTTTTTTTTTTTTTTGCAGTTTGGGGATCAAACTTAGGATCCTGCGCTTGCGCAGACACTTCTGTCGTTGAGCTATATCCCCAGCCCTTCTCTTCTCAATTAGAGCTTTTGCCTGCAGGTTTGTGTTGTTGCCTGGGTTTTAATCTCCATTATCACTAAAACAAGATTCTCACATCTTGTATCAAAGTATCAACAACTAGAAACTTTAGTTTATAGCTTTGTTTAAAAACCAAAATCATTCATTCTACAAACCCTTCTCCACATAATTAGTAAATAAGATTATGAAGAAACTCACCTATTTTGTCAACCTACTCCATCTGCCACGTGCTTCTCGGTCTCCTCTATCAGGGTCCTGAGACCCTATTAGCAAAGGCATACGCTGTGTCACTCTGGGCCAGACACTGAAATAACTCATTCCATCTTTACACTAGCCCATGCAGGACTAGGGTTGTTCCCTGTTCAGCACTGTAGTCTGCTCAGCTGTACCCCTGGCCCCATTCCAAAGCCAGTTCTTGGTGCCCAAAGCCTTTGGTGGCGTCCCTACCTCAGGCCTTGGCTTGCAAAGCCCTGCACACGAACCTCCCCAGCCTCAGAGCCTTCTCCCTTCCCTTTATGCTGCCCCATCCTCCTCCCTCTGGAACCCTGCCCCACTCCTTCACCTCCTTCACCCAACACCTCAGCAAAAGCCTTCTTCAATCTCGCTGGAAACTGTCATCTAGGGGTTGGGCATGTAGATCGGTGGTACAGCACTTGTTTACCATGGGCACAAAGCTTTGGATTCAATCTCTGCCACCTCAAAAACCAAGAGCCAGGCATGGTGGCGCATGCCTGTAACCCCAGCACTCCGGAGGCTGAGGCAGGAGGATCACTGAGTTTGAGGCCACCCTGAACTCCATACTGAGACCACCTCAAAACAACAACAAATAAAGGCTCAGACACCTTCCCTTGCTGCCCTGGCCTTGCCGCTAAACCTGCCCCACTAGTCTGCTGACCTCTGGGGTAGCCAGAGTTGCCTTTGCTTCTTGCAGCCATCTAAACTTTTTGTCAGCCCTCCAAGGCCAGGACAGTGCAAATGTGGACACTGGACACAGGTGCTGGGTGAACAATGGAGGGCCGAGTGGAGGTGGCACAGGGGATGCGCCAAGTGTCTGGCAGCAGCGGGACTGGCACGTGAATGGCTGCGCGCTCTGCAGACCACAGATGCCCAGCAGGAATGGTGCAGTCTGACTTGAACTGCTGTTATGGGGGAGACGCAGGGGCTGCGGGTTCACTACAAGCCGCCTCCCCCCCAGGAGCTGCTGGATAGAAGGGCTCATGCTGGAGCTGCAGCTACTAAGTTGATCTGATGCCCAGAGAAGCGAGTGGTAAAGCCACAGTAAGCAGAAGCCACAAGGAGCGCACAGGCCGCGTGGAGGAGCCACGTTACCTAAACCCCAAGTTACACACACAGCACGACCCTCCACAGCCCAGCCCCACGCTCTGCCACTGCAGCCTTCCTGCAGATCTCTCCACAACTGCCGGGGATATAGCTCAGCAGCACAAGCACCTGCAAGTCTCTCCGCAACACCGGGGGACCTGGAGCAACACAGAATACCAGGACAAATGCTGAGGAAGGGGATCACTGAGACGTTACTGGTAGAAATGTAAAATCGCACAGCTACTCTGGAAAACTCTGGTTTCTTCTTCTTGAAGAACTGAACATGAAACAGCCTATGGCCCTGCAGTTGCACCCCTAGGTGATCCTTGTGGAGGAAAGGAACGTTCTGTATCTTCCTGTTGTCATTTTCTCCATCCAGGTTGTGACACTGTATTTAGGGACACTGGATTCCTGCTCCTTACCACTGTATGCCAATCTATAATTACCTCGAAAGAGCTGGACGTAGAAATAACCATTTTAGCTGTTTAGAGGCTGCAGTCAGCTGGTGAAGGGTAATGGAAACGTCTGGAACAGGAGGAGGCTCCTGCCCGGGAGCTTCCTTACACACATGGGCCCAGGTCTCGGCACTTCACCGTCTAATCAAAGCCGTTCTCCAGTCCTAGGTACCTGATCTCCCCAGCTAATCCAAATGGGGAGATGCGGTATCACTGTTCTTCTCGGAAAAACGCTCGCACTTTCTAGGTAACAGGTGACAAGATAACGCTCACACGCAGAATTCTAAGGCCACTTCATTTTCCTGATGAAAGGGATAAAGAAATGACGGCGCACATCTCTGCTGCCGGGTTGTCATGGCTGACACATTATCGAACTTTCAAAGTCTAATCAAGTGACTCAGCAGGGGGCCAAGGTGCACACTTTATGAACAGCCTCATCCTGTGCAAGAGCCTGGGAGACAGAGCCACACCCATGGGCGGCCCGCGAGGAAGGGGCTTGCTCTCCGCCTTTGAGCTCGCGTTGCTTTGACGGTCTTCTGCCACCTTGAGCTGTTGCCCCTGAGCCGCGTACCCAGCCTTGGAGCCAGCTGATTATGGACTGAGGCGCCACAGGCTGTGAGCTGAATAAACCTTTCCCTCCTCAATTTTGGACACTGGGTATTCTGTCTCAGCAACAGGAGAGCAGTAACCGAGACAATGAGTGAAAGCAATCTGCCTCAGGGTAAAAAGCGGTCACAGGACTGAGGGGGCAGCTCAGGTGAAGAGCACGCACCTCACAACGGGAGGCCGAGCTCCATCCCTAGGACCACGCCGAAGAGGTTTCACGATTTTACATCATTTTAAATTACACCGACAGATGAGAAAGACCTTTCTGTGCACAATAAAACATCATAATTATAAACTACTATGACGACTAATTTTCTCTGGGGGAGGCAGTGTTGGCACCTGAAGTCCCAAGGTCTTCACACTGAGCTTCTACCCTGAACCCTTTGTAGTATTATTACTGTTTGACACAAGTCCCCCTAGGTCATTAACTCGCCCGGGCTGGGCTCAGACGTGCAATCCTCCTGCCAGCAAGAGTGCTGAGGTTACAGTGTGCATGACCAAGCCAAGCCCATGATAATACACTTAATTTCATCTGTAAAAAATAATTTTTTCAGTTAAAAACACAAGACCACCTAAAAGTGGTTTCTTTAAAAGCTATACATTTCTCCAAAAGAAAAAAATTCCTTGCTTTTACTCAGGAAAAAAAAATGTAGATAAAATACTTGAAAATGACACTTCTGTGTAAAAGTTCTTTGGAGGAGGAGAAATCTGGGGTTCGCTGTTATACTTTCTTCTTTTTTCTCTTCTTCTTCTCCAACATTCCCACCTTCCTCCTCTTGCCCAACACGAGGCTGCTCCCTCTTGCTGGCTTCTCACTGTCACCATCTAAGCCACACTGCTGCGAAATGGGTCCCGATGGTGCCGCTTCCTGCACCACGTCACCAGGCTCCTTTTTGCTGATCCTGGACTGTTCTTCTTTACCTCCTAAAACACAACAGACAGTGCCTGTAAAGACTGCTGCCCCTCTTTGAGTAAAATACACAGAGGCGGACAACGACACAAAGCTATCGGGGTAGCTTCCACTTCAACAATTCAAGAGGTCAAGAGCGCCCAACTTTTAAAAATTGCTCAACTTCACTTACCAGGGGGAGGCTTGGCTGGAGGAGGCAGGCGCTGTCCCGAGTCCACCTCCCTGTCCAACCACACTCCGAGGCACGTCAGCCTGGCTTTAGTGTTCACGCCACAGAGCAGGGATGGCGGAACGCTCTGAGAGAAGAGGGAAAAGGACGGTGCAGGTAACAAGGAATTCTGAGCACTTCTGTTTTTCCATAACCAAGTTACCATGATTTGAAATTTATTATAGCCACACACTGCAGAGCAGTGCTTCAGTCACTGACAGATGCCTACGCACGGCCCGTGCCCACAGCCACAGGCTGCACCCAGGGAGTAAGCGCTTCTACTGTGTTCTCAGTGAAGAAACTGCCGCAGAATGTAACCTCACGGCAGGCAATGCTCATCTTCAAGAAAGTGATCTTAGGTTCACTTTCTTGAACCTAAGACATGATGTCTAGAAGTCTACTCTCTTGATTTATGAGTGGCTTGATAACAGCGTTCTGAGGTCAATCTGAGATGTATCCACAAATGATAAATTCTAAGGCTATAGCATATTTCTCTCATTCATTTCTAGGGCCTAAAAAACCAAAGCAGCTTGTATAAAGCAGTACCCAACAAACCATACTCATAGAATGCGTGTGAGAAGAGGAATTAATACACTTGAGTATAAACAGACTTCAGAGAACTAATGTTAGTTCTACAATCAATCAGGATGTTAGATTCTGTGCAGCGATGGTGGTGTTTTTACTTAGTATCTTATGGGAACTCTCATATCCCAAAGAGCAAGTAAAACTTTTCTGACCATAAGAGTAGAGGGCAGATTGCTATCAGCACAGACTCACAAATGCCAACCCACGGGCAGCTGTATGGGGACCCTTATTTAAAACCATTAATATCAATCATGCCTAGAAATTTTAAAGAAATTAAAGGTCTATGTCTTACAGCAAAGGTACTCAGCCTCACCTAACAACAAGATGCTGACAGCAAACCTGGGGGAGATGCGTTTATACTGCAACGAGGCACTGACCTTGTCGGGCTTAAGCTTCCACATTTTGATGAAACCATCATTTGACGCTGTAACAAGAACATGATGCTCTGGAATTTCAAAACTGAATATATCTTTTACCCTAGGAGAGAAATATTAATGCCACAAAAGATGGTCAGTTCCAGGCCACGTGGTACCATCATAAAGCTACGTATAAAGCAAAAACAAAAACCTGTATGCCCACTTTTTTTTTTGGTACCAGGAATCGAACTCAGAACCTTGGGCTTGCCAGGCAGGCACTGTGCCACTGTGCTACATCCCCCGCCCTCTCTAACTAGGCACACTTTTATGTCTCTTGCTTTTCCAATGCTTCAAACATTTCCCAACTGCTCAACGGTGTCTTAAAATATAACTATGCTTCCTATGCCTGTTAGGTTGGTGAGTCACTTGCAGGCCAAAAAATAGTAGAACTGTCAACCGTATCATGAGGAAAACCTGAAGATACCTGTAACTAACTGATCTCAAAGAAGTTAAGTATGACTGAGCCTCCGGCCTCAAGCACTCTCAGTTCTGCAAGCCAAGAACGCGAGAGAACCGAGGCCCCTCCCAAGCAGCCGCCTCCCTCACCTCCCAGGCACCACTGCTGTCAGGCGCCTTTTCTCTCTGGGGTACGGAGGTCGCCAACTGGCCTTTCTGCTTCTAGATTTGCTACCTAACAGTTTTTCAACGAAGTCAAATCATGTTACTTTTAGACTTAAAACCCCACAAAATTGGGAATCTGCTTTAAAATAACACAGCGGTGAAGGAAGGGATGGGGATGCAGATGAAGACTGGCCCTGAGGGTATGAATGCCCAGGGTTCAATCCAGGCACTGCAAAAAAAGTTCGTTGGGAAATAACAACATTTGAGACAAAGAATAAGAACATGCAGATGAGCCACAGTAAAGCTTAACTCTGTATGTTACCACCTTTGAAAAATCCACAGTGGCAAGCGCAGAGACTGACATCTAAGGGGTTGGTTTGGACCAGCTCAGTCACTTGGGAGCAGAGTAATCCTGCAGGACTTTCTCCGAGATTCCGTATCTACTCCCTCGGCTACAGTAAGCATTCAGAGTTGGACTCATGTTACTTCCCTTATCCTGCAGAGGGAAGGACGGCGCAGGAGGGAAGAAGCGGACACGGGGCAGGAAGAGGGGCTGCAGCGAAGCAAGACCACTGAGAACCTCCGCCTGTGATTCTGGGGATGAGACCCAGGGCCTCCCCCTGCTGGGCAGATGCTCCACCACTGAGCTATTCGAGCAGCCCTGTTTTTTTTTTTTTTTAATTATTCCAATATGCACGACTTGAAGCTCCAAGTCTAACAGGTTTATGTGAAAAACCCAAATACTCAGGCTTGACCACAGCCATCATCATTTCTGCATTACACAGTCCAGGAACGTTCTTCATACACATTCCTAATGGTTTTCTGCAGTTGTTATAAAAACACTCTGCTTTCTGAAACTGTTACCCATACATGCGTAACATTTATTAGTTCTTTACACATACACACAGAGAAAGCTGGTAAAAATACCTGTTTTCATGAGCTTTAAACTCACAGAGGCACGCTAGCGAGTCACAGTCAAAAAACCTCACTACTTCTTCGTCTCCAGCCACCGCAAGGACAGAGTCCTAGGAGCGAGAACAGGGAAGATGCCCAGGATGGTGTCGACGGTCCTGATGACCTTCACAAACACCCACCACTAATTTTCTTTTGTCTTTTTGAGATAGAGTCTCACTATGCAGTTCAGACTGGCCTTCAACTCACTTTGTAGCTCAGGCTGGTCTCAAACTCACGGCGATCCTCCTGCCTCAGCTTCCACCAATTTTTGACTACTTACTGAAAGAAAGGTAACAGAAGAAATCCGCTTGTCATTGGTGATGGTGCCGCTAATGGCCGCAGTGTGAAGTTGGTAGACATCGATCTTATTCAGGATGACAACCACGTATTTCTCCCCACTCGGGGACCATTCCACTATGTGAGCATCTGTACATTATAAAAGCAAGATTTATTTTGTAACAGGAAAATAAAATGACCAGAGTAATGAAAATAGCGACTATTTACATTGCATTTTCAAATCCACTGTTCTATTTGATCTTCATAACAAATTTATGTTATACATTTGCAAATTAACTCAAACAATGATGGGCTGGGGCTACAGCTCAGCAGCACAGCACCTGCCTGGCAAGTGGAAGGTCCTGAGTTCAATTCTTGGCACCAAAACAAAAACAATGATTGAAAATCAGCACTGGCTCATTTTAACTAGCAACATTACTTTCATAGGAAACAGTACTGGCACACAGAAAATAAACCTGTGTACACACATACGTAAGAATATTGGCGAACATGCACATTCTATTAGTTTATCAGACAAAAATACTCACTTTGTTTTATATTTTTGATGAAAGCTGATCTTCCCTCCACAAGATTCCAAGTTCTGTAAAACAAGAAGCTTGCTTTTGGAATGTTCATCAACTGACTTACTATGTGGCAAAGCATAAGCAAAATGGATGACAAGTTCACCAAACCCGGCTAGTGAGAACCTCCCGTTTCCCTCACACAACGTATTAATTGTTTTTCCTTCTTCCCAGTACTGGGCTTGAACGCTGAGCCTTTACACTATGTTACATCCCCAGCTCACAGTTTTTTTATATTTTCAGACAGGGTCTCGAAAACATGCCCAGGTTAGGTTTGAACCTACAATCCTCCTTCCTAGCCTCCGGCGTGCCGATGTTCCAGAGGCAAAGTTCAATCTGTTCCCACACACGTTTAGTATGTTCTGTTTTTTTGTTTTTTTGTTTTTTTTTTTTGCGGTACTGGGGATCGAACTCAGGACCCTGCGCTTGCTAGGCAGGTGCTTATTCCACTGAGCTATATCCCCAGCTCCTAGTATGTTCTGCATATTGTATTCTCACAAAGTTTCGTCTCCTCAGCCATTTCATCTTAAGGCTACCTTCTTCCTTGGTTCACACTTTAGGACGACAGGAACATTAGTGCCTGTTTGAATGCAGGTCATTTTTCACACTACCGTTACAAAACGGGCCATCAGCTTTCTCTACCATTCCCTGGTATCAGTGTCTTTAAATGGTTGAAAACAGGAACAGCACAGAAACAGTATCTCGTCATCACGGCAAATGACACAACCCGGCAAAGACACTTCGGGGCATGAACGACCTACCTTAATGTCTTATCTGTGCCAACAGACAGGGCCAACTTGCCAGACGGGTGAATGGAAAGGAAGGTCACGTGTCCTCTAAAATGAAACCAACAGTTAGGTCCCAACTTGTGCAGCGCACAGAGGATGCCAGTGGGAAGAGCCGACTCACTTGTGAGCTTTAATGGACTTTAAGCACTCCCACTTCCTCGCATCCCAGACACAGATGAGCCCGTCCTCAGCTCCGCTGATCAAGTGCCTGTTGCCATAGAACTTCAGGCAAGTTATTGTGCCTGCAGAAACACCAGGAGAGGCGAATTACATTCGCTCTGAACACAGCTCCACTTCTGCTCAGAAGCCCATGCCGTAGTGAATAGAGCTGAGACACGGAAGCTCATCGGTTTGTTCTCCATCTCTGCCATCAGTGAGCGACAGAGAGATTCCAATGTCTGAGCTGGAGTCAAACAAAACGTACTGCTCCCCCAGTTCACCGGGTGAGCAAATGCAGATGCTGTCCGCTCGCGGCTGGTGGGATTGGCCTTCTGCTCACTCCTCCTTCACTGTCCTGAGAGTTCATTAGGACAGTTAAACTGGAGCACAGATCTCCCCAAACCCCCGCGTGGGTCACACAGTAAAAGATGGGAGTGAGGTGACGGAAAAATGTCACATCCCTCTAGCCCCAAAGCAGTCCCTACGTAACACCCTTACTCGCCAGTAAAATTGCCCATTCATTTTAGTTTGTGTTGCTCAGTGTACCTGTCCACAGCTCAGGGGTCTACCATCGACTGCCTACCGGCCCCACTCTGGCTGGTAGTGTTTCCTCAAATAGTTTTACTGGAAAACGGCCATAGTTCATTCAGTTAAAATATATAAAGTTACTTTTACACCACAACGACAAAGCTGAACAACTGGAACACAGGGCACACAGTCTACAAAGCCTATTTACTGTACGGTCCTTCACAGAACACAAGTAAAAGCCCTGGGTCAGTACTCTCTCCCTGTGCACCTCCCGGTCAGTTAGGGTCTCCCCAGAGCCTCATGCGGTTACTGGCCTTTTTTTGAGGTGGCTGTACCCAGAGTGTGTGGTGCTGGGAAAGGTGGCGCGATCAGCAAATCAGTCCACTGGCTGGTTTGGCCCAGCTCTGGCTGGGATTAAGGGTGTGAGTGCCGCACCTGCGCTAGGGCGAGCAGCCCGCACACAACAGAAGGGGCAGAAAGAGGCTTGTCTCCCCTCTTGTTGCTTCTGCTGTCTTCAACCGCCATGAACTGTTGCCCTTCTGCCAGGTCACCCTGCCTTGGAAGCGGCTGATTATGGACCGAAACCTCTACGAACTGTGAGCTAAATATACTTTTCCCCCTTTAACTCTGGGCGCCACGTATTTTGTCTCAGCCTTGAGAAAAGTAAGACATGGTTCTTTACACTTTTCACTGAATGAGCCAAAGCTCTCTCATTTGCAAACAGAACACCTATGTGGGTTTGCACTTCACCTTCTTAAACAGAAGCCATTACCCATCTTTATCCACGTTTTCCTCTTTCCCTACATCCTTTTACAGACTGGAAATCCTGCCTTCCCACATCTTCTGCTTCCTAGAGAAGCGCGCATCTGTTTATGCAACGACGGGAGGAAGCCAAGAGGCACAACGCACTCTCCCTCCTCTAAGATCTGGGTTCTTTTCTCTCTGTTGAACGTTAGTGCGTTACATACTGCATTTGTGTCACTCACTTCTTCTGTGCCTAACAGACACAGAAGCCTTCCTTGCACGCATGAACTGGGATAGAGAAAAGCAGGGCAAAGGAATGTTATGCTGAACTCACTCAAAGCCCAGCTTCTGCTAAACAGCAAGAGCCCTGCTAAGGCATTCAAGGACCAAGTAACAGAAACACACAGGTACGAGCCGCCACATCCAGCTTAGCCCACTGTAACCTCCCCTTTTACTTTTCCTCCCTGAACACGTATTAGACCCCTCATCTTTGCCCCCTAGGAAATGCAAAGAAAACATAAAAGTTTTAGTCCTGAGAGGGAAAAATTACCTGTGTTTTTCTATCTCTTAATCCAGCCAGGCCAACGTCACCATCACTGTGGAAAACGCAACCATGAGTGGGAATTCCTACTCTGTAACCACCGCATCTCCGGTGACCTCCGCCTGCGTGGACTTTAGTCCTCTATACCTAAGGCCTTAGGTGCTAACAGAGCCCAGGCTATGAGGGGAGCGACACTAAGATACAGAGAAGACACTTCCTCTCTCCCAGCAGGACTGCGAGCAGGCTGAATCTGCTAACAACAAACATTCTACATAAAAGACACAATAAAAAGTCCACCCAAGTCAAACAGTGTGCTAGCAACACCTCCAGTATCATCTGAATGGATACAATACCTACCATTGTGATGTACGAGGGCCCCATGTTCTATCTTCTTTTTCATATCATATATATGAATTGTTTCATCTTTGCTGCCAGTGACTACAAACCGACTATTCACAGCCACTGCCGACAGGGAGGCGGTGTGGGCGTGGTGAGTGAAGTGGGCCACTGAGGTCCATTTCTGCTGAAGGGTAAAACATATGATCAGTATCATAGTCACGTCACAGCTATCAAGCAACACAGTCTACAATTCACAAAGACTACCACTGGAGGGCCGGGAATATAGCTCAGCTGCGTAAGTGCTAGCCTGGCAAGCCTAAGGTCATGAGTTCGATTCCTGATACCAAAAAAAAAAAAAAAAAAAAACTACCACTGGATCCTATAAATGGAAAACACACTGTGCGGTGATACGCAGATTAAAGCAGAGAGCCTGAAAAGTGAATAAGGAATGCAAGGGGTGGGGAGGCAGTGCTGGGCATCAGGACTCCAGAACCCAGGAGTGGAGAGCAGACCCTCTGGGCACACACTTGTCATCCCAGCGCTCAGAAGGCTGAGCGGGAGGACTGCTGCACGCGTGAGCCAGTCTGGGATATGGTAAGTTCAACCGCAGGGTTGCCCCACTTTAGGCAGCTGGTGTGTATCAGTGGACAAGAAGCTCCTATTCTCATGGAGCTTCCACACCAATGGGAGAGACATAAAACAAAATAATATGTTATACAGAGATAAGTATGACAAGTCCTATAAAGAAAAACAATATGGACATTTCCATTATTAACCAATATAAGTCCCAGAGAATCCATCACCCTGACAATCATATAATGTATACAATTATTTAAATACATAGTATGCAGGCCGGGGATATATACATTTGGCTCAGCAGTGCGAGTATAAGGTCCTGAGTTCGACTGCCAGTACCAAAAAAATTAAACAAATAAAAATAAATATAATGTATTCCACAAATATGTACAATTATTATATGTCAAAAACAAAGTCACAAAAATGCTCCCATGGTGTGCAGGAGGCTGGTATTTCTGCGCACGGAAAATGAACTACACACACAAGTTGATAGCCAGTTGTGGGTATTCAGGAACTAACAAAACATCAGCCTGCTCCTTAACTAAATTTCTGTCCTGGTGTCTTACAAAATGTTAGAGCTTTTTGATCAACATCAACCCCTCTCAGGTAAAGAAAACGATATACATTCATTATTTACTGGGAACTTAACATGGGTAGGCGGGGAGGTGAAACGTCCCCGGAAGTGTGGATCCCCCTGTAAAGACTTTCCTAACACAAGCAATGCCGTGAGGGAGACCTATGACATGGAAATGAATTACAGAACGTGGTAAGTACTTTCCTGGATGGGACAATAAAATGCCCATTGCTCACACAGCAGTCGAAGTGGTAGCTAAGACAATACGGAGGTTTCTGATCTCTTTTAGACCAGGGCTATTTTATTCCTGAAACAATTGGATGTATTGTGCCTCCCACAAAGCACTTTCATTATGCAACGTATTTTCTTTATTGTGAAACTGCTATATTCCATATAAAGAGTAGTTTTCACAGCGATCCTCTGTGAGGCAGACATAGTTATTCTTTTTTTTTGAGACAGGGTCTCGCTAGGTAATTCAGGGTGCCCTGGATTCACTACGGAGCCTAGGCTGGGCTCGAACTCACAGGGACGCTCCTGCCTAAGTCTCCCGAGAGCTGGGATTGCAGGCGTGTGCCACTCACCACGCGCGACTCCTAGTTACTCTCATTTTATAAATGTGCTAAAATGCCCTTGGGGAAAACCAAAGCAGCTGACTTCCCAAAAGTAGCACGACAGTGGGTACAAGCTGAGACGGACTGAGGACGGTTAACGGGTAGAGGTGAGCAGCGGGATAGGGCTGACTTGCTAAGTTTCATGGCGTCCTAGGCTAACTGGCTGACAATTGCACAATTCAAATGAACTAGTAAAGAGAATTTGGGATGTTTCCAAAACAAAGACACGACAAATGTCTTAGCTGATGGGTACACCAATTGTTAACCACAGTATGCGGATATTACGTGGCATTTTGCAGAACGCCTACTCCGTGTTTTAAATGGTCTGTTACTCAAAGCCGGAGAATGGTTCACCAAGCAACCCGCGGACATCGGATTGTAATAAACGGCACGGGCCGGAACGTCTACCTCGGCCGCGTGGACATCACACAGGCCGCCCCGCCCCTCCGCGGCAACCCCTCCGCTCGCCTGATCTCACCTCGTGGTCGCCACTCGCCTTAGGGTCCTGGTGCACAGTGAACCCAAAAAGGATCTGCTCGTAGCTGCCGGCCACCAGCTCCATTCGGCAGCACGCGGCCTCCCCGCCGCCGGGGCGACAGAACCGGAAGCAAAGGGGAGGGAGGGGTCCTTGCTCTGCCGGCGCCCAAATTGTACGTCACCTCGCAGGGTTGCCTGTATACAAGGAAACGGTTTCAGCGCCGTAAACTTTCCAGGCAGAGAATAAGAAAAGGATACCAGCAGAGTAGTTTCTCATTACAATGAAAAAAAAAAGGGGGGTGGGGGGACTCAGCAGGCAAATTCTAGGACGCCATGAGCTGGGCGGGTCTAAAGGGAGTGGGACGGAACATCTCTGCGCGAGGCCCCCGTTTCCGGAACGTCAAGGAAGGGGCGGGACCCACCTCGGGTCTAGTGGGCTGGGGTTTTTGGTGGTGGGCTGGGGTTTTTGGTGGTGGGCTGGGGTTTTTGGTGGTGGGCTGGGGTTAGGCCGGCTCAAGGGCACTGGGAGAAGGGGTTAAGAGTTAAGTTTCTTTCGTGTGCAAGAAGGCGTAAAAGGCGCATTTGTTTAGCGGCAGGGAAAGGAGAGGGACTTAGGATTCGGGTGTCACTGTCGGGTCTGCAGCCCGGAGGCACGGCTGTGCGAGACTGAAATCGGGACCCGGGAAGGTCGCTTCCTGCGCTGCAGCCTTTCCTCCCAGCGCGAGGCTTCCCTCGGGTCGGATCGGCCTAGGATATGGCTCATCCCGGAAAGGGAGGAGGTCCGACCTCTCACCTTAGGGCTGTAAAGAGCCGGCTGGTGGAGGGAGGTCCCGGGCGCCCGTCGTGGGCGATCTAGAAGGAAGTCTCAGGTTTAGCCCAGTTTCACCTCCTCATCTAACTCCGTTTAGGGGATTAAAAAAAGCAAACAGCCTTGTAGGATCATCGAGGTTTTCGTAAGATCAGAGATGGAGGGATGTGTTACAAATCACAGCTTCCTTACAAACTCTCAACGCCGTGATAGTAGCTCGAATAGATCTCATAAACATCGTAGCAGGTCGACTTGATAAGCAGGGTTAGTGCTTCCATCCCGGGCAAGTCCTGTTGGAACTGTAGTAAAATCCTTCCGTGCTTAGGCCCTTTTCTCTGGTGCTCTGGGTGTGTTCTGTAGGTAATTCACGTTTGCGTTTAGAGAACCGATTTTACCTTTTGATGCGTTGTCAGTGTAACCCAGTGGTTGTGCAGGCACCACGTGTGTACCCCCAAAGTGATTTTTACTTAAATGGAAATTGGTGGAACCAGTATCAGAGCTCAAAGACCTAGCATCTCAGCCAAATGTTGGGGAAAGGAGGCGACTCGTGGATAAATCCCCGGGGCTCTGAGTCCCTAGAAATTGTTTGCAAAACTGCGGATGTACATCTTTAGAAGAAAGTGTTGACAAAATTTATCGAAATTTTCAAAGAGAGTAATGCCTCATCAAGGATAAAATGGCTATTTCAGTCTTAACGACGAGTTACATAAGTGCTGAGCTAGGTCCAGAAAAGTGACTTTAAAGTAGCAATACTGCTGCTGCTTCTACATTTATGCTACTACATTTCCTTGCGCGTTCTTTTTCACAGAGAACAAAGCAGCATTTCATTTATGGCCATGGCAGTAATTTCATAATTGCTCAAGTCATAAGTATTCATTGGATGAAAACACAGTGCGAGGTTATGTACCTGTTGGACTGGATTGGAACTGAGCATACTTCCGCTAAAACCTCCTGTTCTCCCAACACAGGATGTAAAAAGCCATCTGATCTCATTATGAGAACCAGTTGCCAAGGAACAACCAATTACTGAGAGTTACATAGTCATCACTAGAACACAAGAGGATTTATTTTTAGTTTTGTTTTTAAATTATTGAGTTTTGCACTTGAGCCATGCATTGATCTATCTAGGCCTTCAACAGATGTTTATTGAATGCCTGGATTTGGTTTGCCAGAGAAAAAACAGCCAGACCCTCTTTCTCGGTGGTGGTCAGGTGAATAGCCTGCATCAGGGCTCGGATAATGTGGAGAAAGATCAGCTCTGTTACAAATACCGTAACTATGATGTTCTCAATGACTCTCGATTTTTAATGTGAAAAGTTGCAGCTTTTAAATTCTGTTAGGCTGCATGTGGTTGTAGTCCCAGAGGGCTTTGCTGCCCTTTGTATTTCAGAGCTAGAGGAAACAAAGACAGGAGGTTCTCTGCCCCCTGGACGCTTAGACTTTGCCCAGATGGAAACTTGCTTCCTAGAAGTAATTCAGGTGAAATAGTACTAGGGGTTTGTGTGTGGGATTGAGGAGCAAAGCAGTGTGAGCCCTTTGTCGGTGTGCAAGCCCCTCTTTTGGGTAATTTATCCAGCAAATTCACAAGGGGGGGGTCAAACAATCAATGTATAGAATTACAAATCAATCTATACAATCTATACAATCAATCTATAGAATTACAAATATAGCTGCTTAGCTAAGAGTGTTCCAGTGGGGAAGCTGGTTATGTAACGGGTGGAAGGAAAGAGCAAGGCTATTTTGTGGACGGATGGGTCCAGAGGTTCTGATCACCCACCTGGGCGGCTGATGCCTGTCTGGACTTCACTGGACCAGGAGATAACAATTACAGTGTAATCCCAAATCACTGCGTATCCCTTAGGGAGGCATACAGGCCCAGCCACTGCCTCTTTATCTTGAGGCCTTGTCTTTCGCTGCACCTCCAGCCCCAATTCTGATTGATTGACTGACTTTCGCTGACTTCCATAACAGCTCAGTCCCTCTCTGATTGTATATTAATTTCCTTCTAGCTTAGCTGCCTACAATAAAATAAAACAAAGCTAACGTTTTAACAGCATTCTTGACCAGTACATTTTATTGAGTGAGGTCTGAGCTGCTATAGTAGTTAGTTATTGTTTAACTTGATATAAAACAAGTGGGCTGGGGTGTGTGGCCCATGGCTGTCATCCCAGTACTCAGGAGGCTGAGGCAGGAGGGTCAGTGTCAGTCCTAGGCCAGCAAGGGCTACATTGTAAGACGCTCAAAATTCCAAAGGAAAAAAACCAAAAACCCCAGTGGCTTAAAATATTAGTTAAGTGAAAGAAGTGGGGAAGTAGGCCAATTTAGGACTGGTGGAGGAATTTGACGGGAGTGAGGGACCCAGGCCTGTCCTGTCGTGCAGGTCGTTAAGGAGGCTTTTCCCTGGGACTCCTTGAACCACAGCAGGAAGCTTTACTGCTCAAGTTGCAGGGTCTGAAGGTGCAGCAGTCAGTCAACTCCACACAACCTGAGCAACTGGAAATTAAAGTAAAGGCCAGGAACAGTAGGTGTCAGTGGGTGGAAAATTACTAAGAGCAAACTTCAGGGGGGAAGGGGGATCCTGCCTAAACCAACCTAACAGGATTCTTGCTGAAGCCAAGGTCAGCGGACAGCACTGGGGTGGAGGTGGGGAACCCGATCAGCTATCTGAGAAGATTGGAAACCATGGGTGATCAGATGTCCGGATGAGGAGTTCTGGCTACACTGACTTAGCAGAGTTCTTTGGCTACACCGGATTTTGTAAGCACAAACACGGACAGGCCATGAGGTTCAACAGCGTGACTGGAGCTTGGCCAAGCTAAGAATGGCGGGATGTGGTATTCTTGTACATGCCTCCCCGCTTGAGGGCCCTTTCTGGTCCAACACAGCTGCAGTGGTGTTAGCCCAGATGTTGCATCTGTACTCGCTGCTCCGGGCCTGGGGAAACCGTGGGAAATGAAAGGCCGCCTTCGTCTGAGCAAAGCCCCTTTGTCCACACTGTTTTCCTCAGTTCCCCTTCCAATGTCTTCGTTTATATTTTCGCCAGGCCGGGGATTTGACCACTTCTAGCTGCAGGCAAATCTAGGAAAGGGAATCTTCTTACCAGTTCTATTGCCACCCGAAACAAAATCAGGGCTCTGTTTGGTTTTTGTCTTCGCAGTACTGAAGATTGAATCCAGGGTCTTTTTGCACTGAGTTACATCCCCAGCCTATTCTTTTGTTTGGAGACAGGGTCTCGCCAAGTACCTAAGTTGCTAGACTGGGCTGAAACTTGAGATCCTCTTGCTTTAGCTTCACAGTGTTGGGATTACAAGGGATGCACCGCCATGCATGGCTGAGCCTCCATTTTAAACACGTTAAAGTTCGGAAAGTACTACTGGCTTTAGTGTACTTCCTTTTAAAAAAATACTGAACAGGAGGCCAGACGTGGTGCTGCATTCTGTCACCCAGCACTGGGAGGCTGAGGTAGGAGTGACGGGAAAGAAAATTCCCAATCTACTAGATGCCCAGTTCATGTTCTCTAAAACTGAACAATGAATTCTAGGAACAACACAGATTAAGAACAGAATCTAGTTATTGTGGGAAGAAAGATTCTAAGAGAGACAGAAGGGACCCCAAGTGGGCTGCCGAGGACCCCGCTTTTCTTTTTTTTTTTAATTTTATTTTAAAGACAAAAGAATGGAGACATACGAACCAGAACAAGCCATAAACAATATCGAAAATACAAAATTATTCAGAACATAGCAGGGAATTAGCACTCGATGCTGTATTACATAATGTCATCTTCACACCAGTTAACACACAAACATTAAAGAAAATACCAAATTATAGAGAAGATAGTAGGGAATCATCACTGGATGCTGCATAACGTAATCTTCACTTCTGTTAATCAAAAACGACTGAGGAAATACAAATTATAGAGAACATAGAAGGGAATTAGCCCTGGATGCTGTCCTACATAATGTTACCTTCACCTCTGTTACTCAGTTACACAGATGATGGCCCGTTTGATCATTCAGTTTTCTCCTCCCTCATCTCCGTTGCCCTACCACTCAATCAGTCATCTTCCCTGTGATAATAACTGTACTCCTGGGATTATCTATACCCCTGGACTCTCGCCTTGGGAAGAGATATAGCTACCTCAGACTATACTATAGCATACATGGGTGTATACAAACTGCCATGGTCGGAGGTGGAAAAGCACCTATGCTCACAGCGGACCGCCCGGCTCCGCCCCGTCGCCGTGCTATGGGTGGGGGCGGGTCCAGTCCATGGGGCGTCCTCAGCGGGGCCCACAGCGGAGCAACCGCGGGGACCCCGCTTTTCAAGGGAGTTTCATAGAGCAAAACCATGAGTTGAGGTGGGCCCAAGGTGGGGAGAACTATAATAAATAAGACTGCAGGTATAGTCACTTAGGTAACATTGATCCAATGGGAAATTATAAAGCGGGCATGAGTGCGACAAAACCATGGTCAGCCAATAAGATTCGGAGCATAATTGCTCAGACAATACTGATTAAATGGGGATCAAATGGGGAGGCGAGTCACATAGCAAGTGGGTATGGGGCAGAACAGGGGCCCTTCCTGGCTCCCCCAAGGTGACACCTATTTAATCACTTGCTTGCCCCTAGAGGAAGTACATGGGTGCATTTATTTTATCTTTTGTCGAGGGCTGGCCCTCAGTGGATGGGTCTCCCGGACAGTTGCAATGTATCCCATCTTCAGCACTGACTCCCTTGGGGCCTTGGCCTTAACTGCCTAGAATACTTCTACCTAACTTAGCCGTCAGCACTAGAAGGATCACAAATTCAAGCACCGCCTGGCCAAATTTCAAAAATAAAAAAATGAAGGAAGGGCTGGGGATGTGGGTCAGTGCCAAGGCCCTAGGTTCCAACCCTAATATCACTAAGGAACAGAAAAACAAAGGCCTGAACAATGGAAATGTCTTTAAAATTTTATCCTATACCTGTTTTCATGTAGGTGCACGTGTGTGTGAGGAGGGGAGGGAAGAAGGGAAGGAGAGGGAGAGGGAGAAACCATTTCTCAGCCCCATACTTTTGCAGCTCGTGGGAATAAAGATTTCCACCTGCAGGGGATTAAAACAGAAAACCACTATGTGTTGGTTCCAATAGCTGTTAGCAGGTAAAAGGGAAGGGAATATCAGATTGTAATATTTGTCCTAAGGTTTTAGTTATTCAAACCTCCGTATTATTGCGGGGTGCAGTGGAGATGTTTGGGTTTTTCATGGCTGACCAGGACGTCGCCCCCACACACTGATTACCCCAGGCCTGAGACTTGTGTGAGGAGCAGCTGCAGAGCCCCCCCAGGCCCCCCAGGTGGCTCTGATGCATCCCTGCCTCCGCCCACACCCTTGCCCCGTTTTCAGGAAACCGAGCCCTTAACTCCCTGGCAGGCGCTGTCACCATCCGTAATTCCTCCCCTCGGGTCTTGGGCCTTGGGAAGGCACCGTCCACCAGCTCAAGAGTTTTTGACAAAGGAACCAAAGCTTTGGGCTCCAGCGTTCTTTGGGAAAGTTTGCAGGAATGGCCAGGTGGGAGAATTTTGCAGGATTTGGCGTAGTTCAAGGAAATAACTATTACTCCTACTGGCAAAGGTAAGTGGATTTTTTTTTTCCTCTACTTTGAATGAAAATGAAAGCTATTAGTGTTCTGATTAACACAATCCTTTGGGCAGCTTTGAGCATAAGTGTTCTGAAGCAGATGAAGCAGAAATCACTCTTCCTTGACATTGCCTGGATGAGGGGGTTCCAAGCCTACAATCCCAGCACGCGGGAGGCTAAGCAGGAGGACGGCTGCGAGTTCCAAGCCAGCTGGTCTACATAGTGAGACCCTGTCTCAAGAAATCCCCCACACCCAGAAAAACAGAAAAAGGCAGGGAGGTCGTGAGACCGTGCCCGGGCTGGCAATGGTTGTCATTCCTGTCTTCTTTGCTCCACCCTTAGGGTGAAGTTGGAGCCCTGGCAAGGTCACCGCAGTGACCTCTGGTGTGAGCTGCCGCGGGGCTTTTCCACGCTGCCCACAGATGGCTGCAGCTGCACAGTGGCTGGAAATGGACCTCAGCTCTTTATGTATGAGGTTGCTGGGCACCCAGCTGGACTGTCAGTGACGCCCCAGGTAACGCTTGCTGCAGTTAATCTTGGCACTCGCATGCCCAATCATGCAAACATCATTTTCCTGTTTTTACCCATCCGTATCCGCCTGTTAAATCCCCATAGCGTGCTAGATGTCAGGTGGGTTGGGTTCGAGTCCCCTGAAATGCAGGAAAGAATTCCAACGGAGAGCAGAGGTTAAGAATAGGAAATATTTATTGAGCGATAGCTCCTGAGAGACAGGAGGGGTCCAGAAAGTGTGCTGCTACGGAGGCCCTTTGTCAGGAGAAATTTATAGAATAAAGTCACAATGTGGGTCAAACTGCCTTCAAAGTATAGGATTAGAAGTATAGCACTTAGCCAGTATTGATCCAATAGGGAAGCCAGGCGCATAGCAAGCGTGCACGGGAAGGACAAAGACATTTTTGGGAAAGGGGGTCTGGATGCCCTGGTCACCCACTGGTCTGATTAGGCCCCACCTGGTGACTGATGTCTAGCAGACTTCACTACACCAGCTGATACCAATCACGGTACCGTCTCAAGTTTTTTGGCCTTGGGGAGGGGCATGGAGGCCTGATCACTGCACCTTTATCCCGAGGCCTGGCCGCCTTCTGAGGCGCCTCCTGCCACAGTTTTGGTGCGTTCTTGTCTTTTGCTCTGACTCTCTCGAGGGCCTGGCCCTGTCTGACTGCCTACTAAAAGATTTTATTTTAAAGATAATACTTAAACAAGATAATAGGAGGGTAACAGTTGGCATATTGTTATCTTTAAATTAGTTACTCGGAGTACGAAAGACAGGGATTTATTGTTCAGACAAGTTCTTTTCAATGAAGTAAGAGAAATTAGCAGTATATTTTAACTACTATATATATATGTATATATATATATTCATTTCTCCCTTCTTTCTGTCATCCCAGTTTCTCTTTTTTTATTTTAAAGATAAAACAACATAAACTCAAATAACACAAGAACAATAAGGAAATACAAAAATTATGGAGAAGATAGTAGGGAATTGACAGCGAATGCTGGTTTACATAGTATCTTCACATTTGTTACTCAGTTACCTCAAAAACAATGAAGGAAATACACAATTATAGAGAAGACAGTAGGGGACTAACAATGGCTGTTGTGTTACATAAATGTCATCTTTGCATTTTTTTATTCAATTATAAACCAGAATAACACAAAAACGATAAAGAAAACACAGAATTATAAAATTATATTGGGGAATTAAAAATGGGTGCTATATTACAAAATGATGTCTTCACTGTTAGTTATGCAAATAATGGCCTGTTTGATTAATCAAACAGTTTTCTCCACCCTCATCTCCATCTCTTTCCTTTTGAACAGTTTCTTCCCATTTCACAATATCTGTTATACACTTTTTACTCTTTCAGCTTCTCACACTAGTGAGACAATATGGTGTTTACACATGTGCATCTGGTTTATTTCACTTATGAGTATGGCCTCAAGTTGCATCCATTTGCCTATAAAAGTCTCAAGTTTATCCTTCTTTATGGTTGAGTAGTACTCCATTGTATTAAAAAAATCTTTTCTTAGCCATGCCTTGGTTGATGGGCATTTGGGTTGTTTCTAGTATTTAGCTATTACAAATTGTGCTGCTATAAACATGGGTGCACATATATCACTGCGGTATGATATTTTTAATTCTTCTGGGACGATACCCTGCAGGGTCTGGGTCAAATGGAACCTCTAATCCTAGTTTTTTGAGGAATTTCCACACTGATTTCCACAGTGGCTGCACCAGTCTACACTCCCACCAGCAGTGGAGAGGGGTTCCTTTTTCCCCACAGCGCCTCCAGCATTTGTTATTGGTGATTTCTTGATGACAGCCATTCTTTCTAGAATCTCAGTGTTGTTTTAATTTGTATCTTTTGAATGACTAGTGATGTTGAACATTTTTTTCATATATTTATTTGCTATTTGTATTTCTTCATCCGAGAAGTGTGTATTCATCTCAGATGCCCATTTCTGGATTGGGTCTTTAAATTTGGGAGGCCTGATTTTTTTTTTTGTTGAGTTCCTTATAGTGATCCTTTGTCTGAGGAACACCTGCTGCCTGTGTTTTAACAACACAAACTAAAGTGATGATAGTTTTTAAAACGCTGAGTTTTTGCACATGTTTAAGGTATAAAATTTGATGTATTTGGCCATATGGATACCCTGAGAAATTTTGACTTGCATACAATCTACATCCACACTCTCTTCCAGAAACAAAATAATAGCCTGGAAGACTCTGGCCCCGGTGTTTGCTGCTGAACTTTTTGTGATCCTGGGGATGTAACAACATTTCTGCCCATGCCAGAAAAGTACTCTACCCCGAGGACGTCCTTAGCTTCCTACATTTTAGATCGTTGTCCTAAGATAGGTTTTTATTTTTTAACATTTAGCTAGGAGAGGAAGTGGCTTCTGGCTTTGGCCACAGCATGAATGCACTTTAGAAAGGCATTCTGATACTTTGATTACTAAAGCAGCATTTCTAAACCACATGAAGATGTACTAGAGTGAGGATGAACCTCAACGGAACCCTCCCTTCTCCTCCTTCCCTCCCCACATGGGAGGCAGCACTGCTGGGATGATGGATGTCTTCTAGGCTCATCCCTCCACGTCTCTGTGGTTGAGCTGTGTGTCGGGCGCAGCGGTGCTTTGGTTAAGTATGGGCCGAGCACTAAGTGCTGGCTTGTTCTTTGCTTGCTTCTGCTTACAGGTCTAAGCAGAGCTGTCTTTTAAAGACCCTGGAAATTCTCCTCTGGGGGTGGCATGCACTTCAGTGTCAGACCTCGTGTTTGATGTTGCTCAATCCCCAGCACAGGGGGAAACCCAGCCTTCTTTATTTAGATGTCCTGTGGGTTTTTATCACAACCTTTATCTGACATTTGAAATGTTTTAGTGCTTTAATAAACTTCCTTTTACCTGTTTTCCCACATTTGTTTTTTGCTGAGACTATATTTCAGGTGTTGGAAGGGCTAGATTAAAGGATGTAACGTTTAAAGTTCACTCATCAAAAGGCCTGCTTGAGTTTCTTTTTTTTTTTTCGGTACTGGGGATCGAACTCAGGACCCTGCGCCTGCTAGGCAAGCGCTTATTCCACTGAGCTATATCCCCAGCCCCCTTTTTTTTTTGTTTTTTTTTTTTTTTTTGAGTTTCTCTTGTTCTTCTGTATATGACTCTCTAATCCTATGGGCAGACATTGGTCTGTTATGGAAGACAAATGTCTTTTACGACATTCACTGGTGTCTGTAGGCCGCAGCTTGTTCTCTGACTTGTGTCTGTTTTTCTGCCGTGCTGTGTCCCCTTACTTGGCTGCATAAATATTCACATGCTGCAGAAATTAGCACTTGCAGTTAGACAGGTAGGGACCTTCTCTACCAGCTTCTTTCCTGATAAGTGTAGTGCTACCCTCTGTATGATAACCGGGACCGGAACACCAATGTTGAATTTAACGTCTAGACCCTGGGTTTGTAAAACTCAGCATTTTCCTGATATGTTTCTCCCTAAACTTTCATGTTTAACTTTTAAACTCTGTTTTAGCTGTGCCACTTATATAAAATCTTGTTAATTTTTCTGCCCTTTCTTTTTTCCACTTAATTCAGTGTGGGTTTTTCCCTTTCAGCAGATGTTTGATTTTCTGTCACATAACCATTGCCTGAGGTCTCAGCAAACTACTTCTTTTTCCTCTTCCCATTCAGTGGTTACATTTATATCTTTACATATAGCAGTTGAGATATGAGTATATTCTCACTTCTAAAATTAAAGTGTTTTTAAAAATATATTTCCACTCATAAGGACATTAAAAAGTTAACATTCTTTTTTTCTCTAACCTTCATTGTTCTAGCTCTTTTTTGCCTTTTTGAGACAGAGTCTTGCTATGCAGTGCAGGCTGGCCTTGAGCTCACTTTGTAGCTCAGGCTGGTCTCGAACTCGCAATGATCCTCCTGCCTCAGCCTCCCAAATGCTGGGATTACAGGGCCACCACACCTGACCCTTTTCTAGACATTTTTGTTGGCACATTCCAGAATTTTTATTCCACACTCCAGTCAAATTATTATACACATCCATGAATTTAAGAACGATAAATACGTTCTGTGGCTACAGAATGGCTGTGTCATCCACCTCCCATGCTGGTGGATATTCTTGACACAGCAGCTATAGTATCAAGATATGCAGGGGGGGCTCTGTAGTGGGACTTTCACTCCCATGTCCTCATTTTGATTTCTCTAGAGAAACGTGTCCTCTACAATGTGCTGTAACTTTGTTCCCCACTGTAGTATGCCTGTCCTTACCTATGCCACCATGCCTTTGGCTTCCCAAGTTAAGGGGTTAGGTCCCAGAGATCCCTCTTCTATGTTCTTTGACGTTGTGACTTGCCTTAGAGGAAGAACATGCCTTTAGAATAATTCTCAGGTCTCTCGGGCCCATCAACACAACCTCCTTGGTCTGCCTGTAGCAGAGGAAGGCCATTTATACATGTCTTTGAAGACAGCCTATAGCAGACTACCCTGGTGGCTCTTGGTCCTGGTGCCAAGAGCGAAGACAACTCTCCTGAATAGGATGGGTTCCTGGAACAGCTGCACAGACTTACAAAGGAAGCTTCCCATCAGGTACAGATAGCAGCAGCTGTTGCCACGTGTGCTGTGGAGGCAGAGCCCACAGGGTCTGAGTTAGCCAACCAAGATGTGTATCAGGTGCTCCTGGAACTTGCATCTTTTGTTGGGTAAAAGCAAGACAGATTGCTTTGCTTTTCTGCAGGCTCTGCATTGCCTGGCTTATTGTCCTCATCCTTGGCAGAGCCCGGCTTGTTTAGGGCCAGGAGTGCGTGGTCAGGGAGACGGTGGGTTGTCTTCAGGAGGGAAGGGCAGAACTCCAGGTGGTGAGTGGGCGCCTGGTGTAGGAAGAGGTCTCTGTGTCTGCTTCCAGCCCAAGCACTAGGATGCTAGGGAATTCCCAGCAGTTACAGAGAGGCCGCTGGCCTTTGGTGAGCTTGTTCCTCCCTTGTGACAGTTGTGTTTGTTTGTTTGTTTTTACTCAGTTCACTCATTTCGTAGCTGGAATATTATATATATATATATATATATATATATATATATATATACCTGAATTCTCACCAGAATTCAGGTAAATCTGGTTGAAAGGGATTTTATCATTTTAGAAAGCTAGATTTTCTTTTTCAAGAAAGCATTGATTGGTAGTAAATGTTAGTAAAGTGATTTCTTTTTTTCTTAAGATACTGATTTTCTCGGTAGGAAACCAAGCTGAAAACCAAGTTTCCTGCTGAAGGCCAAGCTGAAGACTCGCTGGAAGGTAACCATACACACTGTGCTCCAGTGGTTGGAAACAAAATCCCACATCTAGGTTCCTCCTTCATTCGGTTGCCTTGCTAGGAACTGAGAGACTTGTGGAACATTCCAGCATAGGTGGCTGAAGCCATTCTCCTCAGTCATTTGTCCTGTTCTCTACAAAATTGTTCCATGGGGTCCATGTCAGCTGAGCTACCTCTAAGGGCCTTTCTGAAGGATGAGGAGAGGGGGACATCCTCAAACAGTAAAAAAGAGATAATGTAGTTTTAAAGATGTGTTTCCACCTTAACTTTAAGATTAGCTATGGTTTGAACATGTCCCCTGAATTCTTACTTAGAGCCCAGTGTAACAGCGTTCAGAATCCCATACCGGAAGTTGAACCCAAGGCCTTCACCTGGAGTTACACCGCCAGCCATTTTTATTTCTTGAGATAGGGTTTTACTGAGTTGCCCAGGCTGAGCTTCAACTTGCCATCTTTCTCCCTTAGCGTCCTGGAGTGCTGGGGTTACAGGCATCCAGCTAGGCACCCAGCTAGGAGCTGGGACATTTAGGAGGTGATTGTAGATCCTGTTACAGCAGGAGTGGGTGCTCAATGAGAGGCATCCCGCCTTCCCACCCACTTCCTCTCCCACCTTGCTGTTCCCTGCTGTGAGATGAGGCAGCAGGAAGCGCTCGCCACATGTAGCCCCTCAACCCTGGGCCTGCCAGCCTCCAGAAAATGCGCCAAGTACGTAAACCACCCAGTCTCAGCAGAGAACAGGTTAAGGCAGGACTCGTGACACTTTAATTGGTCTTCTTTCCTCTGTGTGCTGGGACTGAAACCAAGGTCTTGTGCAAGCTACACATGTGCTCCACTGTTGAGCCTCCGGCCTAATTTCTTTTTAATTTTTTATTGATTGACTGATTAATGTACTGGGGATTGAACTCACGGATTTACAGGGACTCAGCAAGCACTGCACCACTAACCTACATTCTCCATCTTTATTTAAGACAGAGGCTTGCTGAGTTGCCTAGCTTAGCCTTGAACTTATGACCCTCCTGCCTCAGCTCCTTATTTATTATTTGAGACTAGGAGTGAAGGCCAGGACCTTCACAATGAGTTACACCACAGCCCTTTTTAATTTATTATTTTGAGGCAGGTTCATGCTAAGTTGCTAAGTAGTCTAGGCTGGGGTCAAACTTCTGATACTCCTGCCTCGGCCTCCCAGACTGCTAGAATCACAGGTGTATGCCGTTATATGTGGCTTTTCTTTTTTTAAGGGAAGGAAAAAAGGCTGTGCTGGTGGCTTCCCTGTTTCCCTCTGGGTTGCTGCTTTCTGGGGAACTGACTGGTAGCTCTCTGGTGACAGTGCCTCCTGCAGTTCTTCATCTGTCCTGAAAAGAACAAAGTCTGTCTACCCCGGCAGTGATCCCGCTTCTGAAAGTGTCTTGTTTGTCAAAGGAAAGGAAATGTCTTGCGTTTGCTTTAAGTAAAAGGCAGAGAAGTAGAGAAGAAATGCGGAGAACACTGGTGCCAGTTTCCTGTCACCTATCCTCCTGGTCCCTTTGTCCAGTTTCCTGTCACCTGTCCTCCTGGTCCCTTTGCCCTTTGGAAGGACGGGGTCGTGTGGGCTTCCCAGGCGTGGTGACTGTCACCGAGTTTGCACCCTAGTAGGAGCTGAATGCTTAAATGACTTGGCATTGATATTTGAAAGAAATCTCGGGGCTGGGCATACAGCTCAGCGGCCTAAGCACCTGCCTGGCGAGTATAACGTCCTGAGTTCTAACACTGGTACCAAAAAAGAAAGAAATCTCATGCTGTTGGGCAGTTGTAGTTTTTAGCACTGATTTATCTATAACCCACAGGTGCTTATTTCATCGGGGGTGCAGGGAGGTCTAAAATGTGAGCTTCTCGACTGGGGATACAGCTCAGTGGCATAAGCACTTGCCTGGCAAGTGCAATGTCCAGAGTTCGATTCCTGGTACCAAAATAAATAGATAGATAGATAGATAGTCAATATTTGTGTTGGGGATATAGCTCAGTGGCCTAAGTGTCTGTCTGGTAAGCACAAAGTCCTGAGTTCAATTCCTGTACCAAAAATAAAATAAAATAAAATGTGAGCTCCTCTTCCTGCCTTTAGCTATGTAGTCTGGGAAAGGATGGAGGAAAAGCAAGAGAGGCTGCCTTCTGGGTCCAGGCTGCCAGGGCTCAAATCCCATTTACCAGCCCTGAATTCCAGAGAAATTATTTTCCAGCATGTCAGCTTCCCCTTCTGTAGAGCAGGTAGGTTCATAACTACCTAGAAGGCTGGGTTGTGAGCTTGAGATCTAAAGTGCTCCGAGGCCCACTGAAGGTGTCCGGCACTGATGGCCACACAGGGTCATCTAATCGCATAGATGGAACAGCACGGGGCCAGGAGAAATGTACCGCGAAACATAAACGCCATGCACGTGGATCGTTTTAAATTTTCCAGGAGCCAAGATAGGAGGAAACTAGACACAGGTGGGGTTCATTTTAATCATACTTTTTTTGCTTTAAATAATTCATTTAACTGAAATGGACTTCCATTTATTTTGCTACAACTTTCTCCCATGGTGATTTACAGGCTCTTCAGGCTGATATGAATATTTCATAAATATTCATTTATGCATGCTCAAATGACTTGGCATTGATTTGCGTGCACACCTGCACAATACCTCAGCAATTTCTTTGTGAAAGAAAAACACTGAAGAGGAAAGACCCAACACAATTAACTAGGGAGAATGAAAATCTGCCCTAAGTACTTGTTTCTGAGGCATAGGCTCCACACACCTGTTCAATGGAGAAAGCCGTCCTTACAACACAGGATGAGTTTTTATTTTTAAGTGGGGCCTGGAACACTTAGGCACTGAACAGCAGAGCTCCATCCCCAGCCTACGCCATGAATTCACAGGAAACAGGCTCCAGCGACTCAGGCGCCCTCCCGCCATTCTCACAAAGTGCGCTTCTCAGGGCGGGGCGGGCTGGAGCTGCAGTTGAACCCGGGTTCCTTTCCCTCTGACTCCCTTCTTTTTCTGATCATTTTCCTCAGGAAGCTGTCTCGACCCTTTGAGTGATTAATAAGCTCAATACCCGAATTCATCCTCTTGGCAAGTATCTTGCTTGTTTACAACAATGCTAACAGCATGCTGGGTAACACTGTAGGCTCTTCCTGTTTCGCCATGGTAACATTTGTGTGGCGTTCCTTTGTGCAGAGTACCCATTCCCTCGATGTCTACAATATCATCCATTTTGTACATTTGCATGTATGTGGCCAAAAGAACAACCTCATGTTTTCTAAAAGGCCTAGAGACCCCTCCTCTTTCCCTTTGTTTGTCATTTAGGCAAATTACTGGAAAAGAACATTTCCAGCCGAAAGGCCATTTCAATAATACTTCTTAACCTACTATATCTGTCACAAACTGAATATCAAGAGGTGGGACCTTTAACGTGACCACCCAATTCATACGTTGAACTCTAACCCAGGTGATAGTTGCAGGAAATGTGGTTTCCAGGGGACCATAAGACTGAGGAGGAGGCCTTGGAGATGGAGTCGCCTGCAACGGGATTGGTGCCCTGAAGGATTAGGAGGGTACTTGGTTCTTCCCTCTGTGAGTCTGCTCTGTGCTACCTGGGCTTTCTGCAAGAAGAGGGCTCTGTCCACAACCTGACCACCCTGGCACCCTCATCCTGGACTTCTGACTTCCAGAACCATGAGAAACACACCTGTTGTTTATAAGCATCCAGGCTGTAGCACTTTTATAGCAGCTTGAACCAAGCAAGACAAGAACAAAATCTTATTCCAACATGAACTCAGTATGAAGAAATGAGTAGGACTTTCACCCTCTTTATACCGGGTCTTGCAAATACAGGGTATGTTCCAGTTTTTATTGTGGTGAAATACACAGAACAGTAACGGTTACCGTCTGAACCACTTTGCAAAGTCTGTCTCTGACATTCATTATGGTGCACGGCCATGGCCACACCCCACTGCATACCGCTCTTCATCTCAGCAAACTGACTCTACATCCACGAAACAGTTAGTTCTTGTCCCCTTCTTTCCCCAGTCCCTGGTTGCCACCTCTTTCACTGAGGTGCATACTTTATGTCCTCACATCTCCCGGCCAGCCGTGTTCACTGGGCCAGCGGCCACCGTACCAGGTAGTGAAGCGTCGGGGAAATGGCTCCCTTCATGGTCTCCTTGGTTGCTAATTACTTCAAACCAAGGGCACTTGGGAAATGGCAAACCAGAGAGTGGTTTTCTCAGAGCTTCCGCTCCCTTCCTGGACACAGCGCCTCCTGCAGAGACTGACCTGTTTTGAATCCACTCCCTTGAGTGTGACCCACCAGGAAAGGTCAACTGCATCTCCATGGAGGAAACCAAAGGGACACCATCCCCTGTCGCGCTGTTCTCCTGGGGGACCATTCATTTTTTCCCAGTAACTTTTTAATTTTTTTTTGTCTTTATGAGACAAGCTTTCATTTTATAGTTAGAGCTGGCCTTGAACTCACTTTGTAGCCCAAGCTGGCCTCAAACTCGTAGTGATCCTCCTGCCTCAGCCTCCTGAGTGCTGGGATTACAGGTGTGCACCACCATGGCCTGGTCTTTCCAATTATTTTTAACCCCCCCTGAAGATGCCTACCCACCCTCATTTCCTCTTGTGAAGGTGCATAGAAGCTTCCGGAGAGCACTGGATTTTCAAGTATTCACTTTTCTTTCATGCACTACTACCTGTGTGAGTGCTACATATGCACACCTTTCTCCTAATCTGCCTACTGCTAGAGCATAAGAAACATCACATTCTCAATTGGGGAAGGGAAGCTTCCACTCCCCACACAGCGCCAGTCCAGGTGGCCCACAGGTTTTGGGAAAATGGGCTCTGTTTCTTTCTTAGACTTGTGTTACACAAGTAACATGGATCACATGCTCTGAGGTTTGGAGCTGACCATATGGTGTATCTCTTCATAGCCATAGTAACTCAAGCTGTGTCTTCCTGACACCTTGCACCCCAGAAGGAACATGCAAATAGTTTTTAAAAGAAAGGAGTTTGAGGCAGGAAAGACACAAAGATAGACATCTATTTATTTTGGTGGTGGCAGTTGGAATTGAACCCATGGCCTTCGTACCAAGCTTCACCCCTAGCCATTTTTTATTTTTTATTTTGAGACAGGGCTCACTAAATCACTAAATTACCCACACTGGGTTTAAACTTCTGATCCTCCTGCCTCATCCTCCCAGACCGCTACCATTATAGGGTGTACCACCACAACTGAACTGGGCATGACTCTAAGACAGAAAATAAGTTCAGAGTCAGAGTTAGAAATGCACAATTTTACAGCGAGAAGCTCTCAGAACAAAGGTTGTTCAAAAGGTTTCAGTGTTCAGAGACCAAGAATCGGACAACATGGCCTCCAAAGCAGTGAGCTGCTCTCAGTTCTAAAGCGATCAGTCCAGAAGGGAACCAAGTTCTGCTGAGACCCCTATAGCAAAGTAACGCAGCAGCTTGGACAGCTTTCTCACAGGTCTTAGGCCAGAGTTCAAGATCCAGGTTCCAGCTGGTCTGGTCTCTGGCAGACACACTTCCTGGCTTGTATACAGCATTCCCCCCACCATGATGTCCTCAGCTGACCTCTCCTTTGCATGTGCATCTTCAAAAACAGCAAGCTGTTGGTGTCTGTTCATGCAAGGGCACAGATGCCATCAGACTGGGGTCCCCACCTGGTGACCTCGCCTAACACCAATCACCGCCAAGACCCCCATCTCTGAATGTCATCATGCTGAGAGGTGGGGCATCATGATGAATTTTGGAGTGGACACAGCATTCAGTCCCTAACAAGCTTACAAAAGATCAACACGAACCCACAAGAGTATTAGGGAGCATTTGTGGTCCTTTGTGCATCCAGGCATGCAGAGATTACGGAGGAGAGGGGCTTCTGTTACATTCAGTAAAGGAGGAATGGAATGGATTATATTTTTTTAAAGTGAACTTGAAAATCCCAGAAACCTGGGGTGAAAGTGCTGTTCTGAGGCCTTCACAATCACATCACCTCACCCCTGTCCTAGGGTCCCAGGCTGTAGAAATGGAAGACCGGCTCTGGCTGTGCTTTGGAGTTAGTTGCTATAGATTTATTTGTGTATCAGTCTGTTAAGTGAACATTGTTTATTTGGAGTCCTGGTCCTGGCTTACCATCTGGCGTCATCATATCCAGCTAGAAACTTGGGACTCATCCTTGACCTTCCCCTTTCTCTTCCTGGCATTCATCTCTAAAAGGCCTCTTCAATCTCCAGTTTTCATCATCTTAATGTCTGTAGAATCAGGCACTATTGCTTAATCATTAGATTTATATTTTCAAGTCTATTGAAAAGAGTTTAAACTTTCCTGCCTGCCATGCCCCTGCAAATGTTGTTTTGCAAACTCTCTAGCTTTCAGCTGTCCCCCGTATGTGTTGTATAAACCTCTGTTTTCCTCATGTCCATTTTTGACTTCTGCAGATCCAAATCGTCCTTTGAATATTGAAGAGTTAAACAAGGAGTTTATGGCAAAAAGTGAAGAGCTCTACGACTCCCTCATGGATTGTCACTGGCAGCCCTTGGACATGGTGCACTCGGACATCCCAGAACAGACCTCAAAGTGAACAGTTTTTGTTAAGCTACTTAACTGTTATAGTCATTGTTTCTTGTTTTAGTTTTGGAGGAAAAAAACAATTCTTCCTAAATGGTACTGGATGCTATGGATATAAACTTTTGGGATTTAAATGTGATTGATGTGATAGAAGATGATATAAATAAACTTTCCCAGCACATCCA
The DNA here is from genome assembly GCA_004027595.1 of Dinomys branickii. Lineage (NCBI taxonomy): Eukaryota > Metazoa > Chordata > Mammalia > Rodentia > Dinomyidae > Dinomys > Dinomys branickii. Next base: position 154,080 of record PVLD010001425.1, on the reverse strand, counting down.
TTCCTGGAAGCGTGGTATTTTAAGAAAGTACAGGGAGAGCTCCCACGAATTTCCTGGTAGAACACACCCTATCAGACATTGCAGACAAAGCTTAGTAGGAGATGGGCTTGAGCTCAGCTGATTGTGGTATTTGCTATACGTTTTGCTGACTTCCTGGAGTATTAAACTCTCCTGGATCATATTCACAGAATGCAAGGCCCTCTTGTGTCTTGTCTAGAAAATGTTGTTTACGTTGACTGCCTGGGCTCTGTAAGAAATCAGGCTGTAGTATTACACACCTGTAATTTCAGCACTGTGGGACGCTAAGAAAGAATGATCTCAAGTCTGGGCCCAGCCTGTCCAAAAAGGGCCATGACTGTAGCTCAGTATGAAGGCCCTGAGCTCAATCCCTGGTGGTGGAAGACAATGGAGATTCTCACATCTCCCTTTAACAGAAAGATTCCTAATTAACATGGGAAAAGTTTGGTTTACCCAAATGGCTTTTGGTTTTCTAAGATAGGGGAATTGGAGTTTGATTAAGACAAAAACCAGTTCTGAAAGTTCAGTGTGCATTTGACTGGGCTCCTTATTGAGCATGTTTTTTGTGTTGGTGGGGAAGGGCTTGAGGATGAGCTCTGTGCCCTGCTGTGGTGCTTCACTTGCGGTGGACACCCGAGGGAGACCAGACCAGTCTCACAGACGCGCGGACCAGAGGGCGTCGTGCAGGAAGAAAGCCGAGCAGACTGCAGACCAAGGGAACTCGGCTCTGAGCGCTGACCAGATGCGGCTCCTCACACCGACTACACTTAGGCTGAGTCTATGTGCGAAGCCTGGTGGGCTGCAGTGGTGTCAAGCAGTGTCCTGTGTCCCTGAGTGTGGGACAGGGCTTCTCAGCCTCAGGCCTGGCGCCACTTTGGTTGGACACAGCTCTGCTGCGGGGACCGTTTTGTGTACTCTCCTGACTGTACCACTGCGGACCGTAGCACTCCCGCACACCCAGCTGTGACAACCAGAATGTCTCCAAAAGCCGCCAAATGTCCCTAATGGCAAAACTGCCCTGCGGTAGAACTGCTGGAACAGGGCGGTGCTTTTCAGACCCCAGAATGCACCTGGGCAGCTCGTTGAGAGCCAGGCTCAGTTTCTGTTCAACGTTTGCCACTTATACCCCACAGGAAACCACAGGACTCACATATCCAGCCACTGTAATTAGGAAATTTTCTCTTTAAGCCACTCCGCATTTCTGTTCTTTGTAATGAAAGCACCCTAATACACATAGCTAATGGGGCAAAGAGCTGGGTGTCCTTGAATCCAAAGGAGGCCTATGCCCTGTGTGCCTTTCAGATATTTGGGAGGCTGGCGGGGAGGATCATGAGTTCAAGGCCAACCTGCCCAATCTGGCAAAACCTCTTCTCGAAATCAAAAGGGATAGGGATTTGGCTTAGTGGGCGAGCACTTGCCTGGTGTATGTGAGGCCCTGGGTTCATCCCTGGTATCACAAAAATAAAAAGAACCCAGTAGTCTGTCTCCAGCTGTAGTAATATGGTAGCTGAGAGACCCCTGGGGCTGTGGAAATTTAACTTTAAAATGAAAAGTTCCTTCCCCTTTTGCATCAGCCACATTTCAAAGGTTTTAGAGCCATGTGTGGCTAAGTGCCACCAAATTAGGCAGCACAGACGACAGAGTATTTTTGTCATAGACCAGCACTATGCGGTGAGACTGTTCATAGCAAAGGGGAAGAGGAGCCTGAGATGAAGGCAGGTTAATTCCTCAACTCTTTTTCAGACACCTTTTTTTCTAATTAAAAAGAGCAAGACTGCTTTCAGTCCCTCTCCTTCCCTCCAGAGCCAGCTTTCCCCTCCCTGGGGGCGCTGTTGTCTTTGTCGAGAATGCCTGACTCAGCTTGGTAGTTATGAGTAAGTTCAGGCAGGGCTTCTATATGCCATCGAGAATCTGAATTTTATTAAAATTATTGGGGACCGAGTACAGTGACCCATTCCTGTAATCCCAGCAATGTGGGAGGCTGAGGCGAGACGATTGCAAGTTTGAGTTCAGCGTGAGCAATTTACCAAGACCCTGACTTGGAATAAAACGGGCTGGGGATGTAGCTCAGCGCTCCTTGAGCTCAGTCTCTAGCACTGGAAAACAAGGAAACACACAGAAGATATACTGGGGAGCAGCTAAAGGGTTTTAAGGAGGGGGCTCACTTACAAGGCCTATTTTGTGTCTTGGGGAAGTCCCTTGGGTGATTTTCTGGGGTGCATAGCTCGGGGAGAGGCTGGAGATGGTGGAGAAAGACGGAGACAGCTGAGGTGGGTTTTGGAGATCAAAGAGCAGCTCTCATTGATGGCAGCGAGGGACAAAGGAGGATCCAGACTTAGCTCAGGACTCCGGTGTACTTGCGTGCAGAGTGGTTCCACTGACTGAATGGTAACTAGGAGGCCAGCACAGTGGTGGTTTATCAGAAGTACACTTACATGTTAGACTCAACCTGCAGCAGGAGCTGCTGAGCTGCCAGAAAAGTGTCTGCTCCACCCATGCCCTTGATTTGACCTCTGCTAGGAGATGCCTCAGTACCACTCTATACCCTTCTACCTTCTCAGCAAAACGTGGCCCATTCTAGAGATCCCTGCGCTGGAAAACCCACATGCATGACTTAGTTAACCAGAGTCCCCTCTAATAGGAAACAAGCTAAAGCTAAAGGAAGAACTTCTGCAGAAATTTAAAAATGGCAGGATGGCCTTTGTGCCTTTTTTGGGAGACAGAGCTTGACTCTATTGCCCAAGGCTGGTCTCAGATTCCTGGACTCAATCCTCCTGCCTCAGCCTTCCAGATAACGGACGAGAGACCATCACTACTGTGTCCAGCCTATGCCTTTATTCTTGAAGTTTAAAGTACCAAACTGATGTAGGTGGATATATATTTTTAATATAAAAGAAACACACACACAAAGGTACCAAAAATTAGGTGATAGTTATGTGCTCTGATCCCCTAAATGGATTTTCATGATGCTGTGTAGTGAGATAGGGTGAAATGCCTAAGCTCTCTACTGACACGTCCCTATTTTTCTCACCCAAAGAGTGAAGGGGTGGTGCCTCCCCTGCTGGTGTTCCTGTGGATAGGTTGTTACATTGTGGCCCCATGTGAATCCCCTCTGAGTGGCCCTGCTGTTGCACACCACCTTGCATTAAAGCTGGGTGTGACAGCCAGACACGCAGACACCATTGGGCCACCAGCAGGCATGATGGCTACAGAGACTCTACAACACATTCAAGACGGCTTGGTCCTTTGGAACCTGTCATTCGAAGATGCCCACCCACTGCTAAACGACAAGAGGTTGGGTGTGATCAGAGGTGGCAGCCGGCACCAAGTGGCAGGCCTGGGTGAGGTTAGGTTGGGAACTGCAGAAAATGCTGCCCCAAATTACACCCGTTTTTTGCACTGAGGTTACTTTGAACTGATTACTTTGAGCAAAAGCAGATACAGGAGAAGCTCTGAAAACTTTGTAAGAAACATTCACATCTGTGGTCAGGAATAAAATCAACCTAGTCAAGAACAAAGAAAATGGCATTTACTGGGGGCTAAGTAGGACTGCAAGTGGGGAAACACCGGTGGAAACCATCTAGCAAATGTGCTCCAAGGTTGCACGAGGTGGTGACTGGACTGCCAGTTCTAATCCTCAAGGAGATTGGTAACTTAGGAACTGTGATTAGTGCTGGCAAATGTTAAGCTGTCTTGCAAGAAGAGGACCAGGCAGAATCTTGGTCTCTGGGTAGCTGGGGGAAAGGGACTATGGTACAGAGGGTCAGTGGAGGTTAATGATATTCAAAGGTGGATCACGTGGATGGGCACATCTGCCGCCCGGATCAAACACTCAGCTGTGATTAACATTGGTCTCCCAACCCCACTTTAAGCGCCCCAAACCAATGCTGCTCAACTTTTTTTTTGGTGGTGCTGGGGATTGAACCCAGAACCTCTGCACTAAGCTGTATCCCCATCCCTCTTCGTTTATTTTTTACTTTGAAACAGGGTCTCACTGAATCTCTAAGGTGCCCAGGCTGGGCCCAACCTTGTTCTTCCTGCCTCAGCCTCCTAGAGTAGTGGAGTTCCCCCACTGATTTCTTTGTTTAATTTAGCAATCTCCACTTATAAGTGTATTGTTCTTTTTGAACCAGGAAGAAAAACATGGCTGAACCAATAGGAACCCTAACCAGTGGGGAAGACACCTAAGTCTGCACTTAGGTGAACATTCCCCGGATCAACTGCGCTTTTCTTGGCCACCTCCCCTTGACTTGTCTCTCTACGCCCTTCTTCCTCTGTGTTGAAGATGGTACTGAAAACTGAATTCTGAGCCACCTCTTTGACTTACTGTAACTCTTGTTTTCTCTTGTTGCCTCCTATGTGCACTTACGAGGCATCCATGGCCATAAGCTTTTCTCTTGTTCGTGTGTCTTGTAGGAAAGGGACTGACTGCCATCTCAGTCTTTCTGAGACTGCAGAGGGTGGAGGAAAAACCATTTTCCCTCCTCTACAGAACTGTCAGATGTCTGTAGCCCCAGAGGTGAGCCCAAGGGGTCCAGCTCACACTTCGGATCTTGTTTGATGTTAACTCCATAAAGGTTACGCTATGATTTGGCAGTGAAATGAAAAGGATACAAAAACAAATTAGCAGGGCAAATTTTTGAATTTAGTGAAGCAAATCTTTGTTCTTAGAGAAGTGATCACACATGTATTTTCTTATATATTTGTTTTAAAGAAACAGTTTATTTCATTTGCATCAAGCTTGTGTTTAAATATAAAGGAAAAGATTTATAAGATGGGTTGGATTTGGTCCATAAGCTAGAGCTGGCTAACCCCTAGCATAAAACAATCCCTTTTAAAAGTTTGGAATAAAAATTGTAAGTGGTAACTGTAATTTTTAATTGCAAGTTTCATATTCCTTAATGATACCAAAATTATAGGTCTTATCAGTGTTGTTTCAGACTCAGTAAAACACAGCACGTGGATCTCTGAGGGATATAGTATCACATGTGGCTTGATAAAAGTGTGAAGTCAAAGTTCGCCGGTTCAGATCAAGCTTCTAAAATTGTAGACAGCATTGTAACATCTCTTCAGTTCAGTGGTACAACATGATACCCAGAACTTGATGAAACTTGATTAACAAGATATATATATTTAAATTTAAAACAATGAATAAAAACAAAAAATGAAGCAGTGTGTCACAGCGCACGCCTGAGAGCCCAGCACCTGAGGTAGCTGCGGCAAGAGGATCACAAATTTGAGCCTAGCCTAGACAATCTAATGACTTAGTGAGACTGTGTCTCAAAAAAAAATATATTAACAAGGGCTGGGGCTGGGTGAAGTAGTTCAGTGTGAAGGCTCTGGGTTTAAGCCCCAGTATTAAAAATGGAAACATATCTAGGGTGTACCATGTGATGTTTCCATGCATAATTTCTAATTTCAGGTTAAACATATCTACATCCTCAAACATCCATTGTCTCTTTTTTTCCTCATCATTTCTTCACGGTGAAAACATTCAGAATCCTTTCTTGTAGCTTTTTGAAATAGTACATGAATTTTTTTTTCCCCCTGGTACTGGAAATCAAACTCAGGGCCTTGCATTTGCCAGACAGGTGCTTGTGCCGCTGAGCTATATCCCCAGCCAATAGTCCATAAATATTACCTGCAGTCACCCTACTGTACACCTCTGTACCAGACTTCCTACTCCTGACAGTTGGTTCCCACTGACCCACACCATCTGGACTTGAGTAAGATCAGTGCAAACACCAGCATGAGTTTATGTTAAAGCGCTCCTGCTCAGCTGCTGGAATAGCTGACAGGGCCTCTGGTATCCATTACCCCTCTGAAGTGATAAGCATCCAGCTTATGCATGAAGTTGGTCTTTAACACCTTTCCTTTAGCAAATGGAATCAGAATAACTTGAAAAGTAACCAACATTGGATTGTGGAGCCAAGAAAGCACAAATGGCCTGACAGGTCTACTTACGTGAAGAATGGTTCTTTCAGAATTTTCTGGGTTTGCAATGAGGGGGACAAAATGTCTAGCGCTAACGGAGAGACTCCCTCTCATGGCTGTGCCCTGACTGGAACAAACCGAATACAAGAAGGAATGATTGAACCCAACATAAGGTCTTATTCTTGACCTTGCCCTGTCCACATTTCACAATGAGTTCCCGGACAGACTTCAGATTTGGAAATCCCCAGGTCACGTAAGTCTCCATTATGTGCAGCGCTTTGAGGTTCCAGGGGTGACTTTAACAAAGACACCACGGAACAGCTTCCTCAGGCGAAGGCTTGCAATGGTCTTCTGTACCAGTACGCTCACCTTGTTAATACTTTGGAGGTGGACAACAAATACCAAGGAACGTTCACCAGGTGCTTCCAAAGCTCCAGGGTTCACTTCTAGTCATTTCATGCCGCACCCCGGCACGCCGCTGTCTCCAGGAATCGTGAAGGAAAGAGTCCAGTCGCTTCAATTTGATCTCTTTTACCTTCCTCTCCTTCTTTGCCAAAAGTGCCTGCTTTGCCTGGGTGGTTTGAGGGCTTGATAAGCCTTCCACTTTTTCAGGAGATTTTCTGGGACCAAGGGGATCTTTTTTGTTTGTTCTTGTCCGCCATCTTTCTAGCGTAAGGACCACTCTCCATCCATACTTACCTCTGATCTCAGTTGGTGCTGGTCAAAGCACGGACTCCAACCCAATCTAAGCAAATCGTAACTAGCCTCACTAGCTAATCTCTCTGTAGCCCGGGCTGACTGAAAGGTGTCTGCTTCGTCTGTTTGGCTGGCTGCAACAAATATACCTTAGACTAGGTCACTTATAAACAGATGTTTGTCCTACAGGCTGGGGCTGCTTTATTGACAGTCTGTGGCAAGATAAACCACAGAAACTCGGTGGGTCTGGACATTACCACAACATCCAAGCAGCCTTTCATTTTTCAGTAATTCATTATGAGTTACAATAACATCATTCCACAACCGACTGAAGAGAAAACCACATGGCTCTTCATCCCATGTAGTTAAGAAGCATCTCTCAAAAGAACAATAGCCTGGAGACATTGTCCCCCCAGATTATTTGGTTTTCAGGGATTAGGCACACCAAGCAAGAGCAGTAAGATATAGGTAATGGTCAGTCTTTTATTTTACCATTTAATTAAATGACTTTCATCATCTCTGCCTGTCATTTTATCTTGAAATATGGCATTTTAACAGACAAAGAGAAAGAAGACTGGGGATATACCTCAGCAGTAGAGTGGACGCTTAGCATGTGCAGAGACTGGGCTCGATCTCCAGCCCTCCGACCTCTGAAAAAGAAAAGAGACAAAAATCCCGTGGTAAGTCCCTAACTCAGGAATGACCCTGCTGTAAAGAGAGAAACCGCCGGAAACCCTGAGCAGGGCTGGGGTAAAGTGCATGCCCAGTGTGCGCGAGGTACTGCTTCCATTCCCCGGCACCAAAAATATAAAAAAATACAAAAAGAGGAAGGACTCAATTTTGAATAGAGGAAAGTCCTCAAAATGTAAAAATATGGCTTTCTGACTAATTTCTATACTGCCTTTTTCGTTTTTCTTCAACCAAGAGCCCATGAGGATGTTACCACAATGGCTTTCCTCAGTCTAGGCTGTGGGAACCACTGACTGACTGAGACAACGGCCCCCTCGAGGCACAGGACGTAAAGTGCGAAGGGCTTTCCCATGACCGTGATTCTGAAAGTCCTGAGGAGAAGAACAGAGCAGCTCTGCAATGCAGGTCACTAACACAAGGTCCCTCCACACCTGCCTGTTCACTGGGCTGACACAGAAGCTGGGCAGTAGCCACAGAATTTTATAAATTGTCCTATCTCCAGCAAATGTGTGTGAATGTGGGACAGGCTAGTCAGTCTCCCATGGTAGTGTGTTCCCTGGACTTCAGAGACCTCCACGTCCTGTTTGGCTGCTACTGTAGGAAACAGGCTCTGCAGGAGATGGTGACAAACCCTAGACTCAGTTGGCATGTCCACGTCTCTTCCGCATTGCCATGTCACGGGCTTCCACACTGCCATGTCACGGGCTTGTCATATAGGGCCTCAGTTTTCTCATCTGCAAAATGATAAGGACCAGATGATTTCAAAAGCATCTTAGAGTTCTAAAATTCAAAATCAAAGCATTGCTGAAAATCTGCTGGTGTGTATTCCAGCCCATTCTTTTTTTCCTTCCAGTACTGGGAATTGAATCCAAGGCCTTTGCACTGAGCTGCATCTCCAGCCTTTTTTATTTTTATTTTTTTAAGACAAGATCTCACTAGGACACTTAAGTTTTCTGAGTTAGGCTTGAACTTGCAGTACTCCTGCCTCATATTCCAGAATGTTGGGGTTACAGGTGTGTACCCCTGTCTTAGTTACTTTTCTCTTGTTGCTGAGACAAAATACCTAACACCCAAAATGAAGAAAGGAAAAGTTTATTTAGCTTATAGTTTGTGGAGGTTTCAGTCCATACTTGGCTGGTTCTCAGGCAGAGTGGCACATGGCAGAGGGCAAACTGTTCATGGCAGCAGAGCACAGCAAAAACAACCAGCAAAAGGGAGGAATGGCTGCAAGCAGCCTCCTTTTCTCAACTACATTGTAAATAGGCTACCCCCACCCAGAAGGCCTGTACCTCTCACATAACCTCCGCGCCCTCCACTTCCACAGGCTCAAGATATATACAAAGTAAGCAGCCTGGCTTCCTGCTGAATCACTCAGCCAAACCTCTAGACTCCCCCAGTTGACACAATTATCAACCATAACAACCCCATATCCAGCTTCAGAGCTCTTTGTTCTTTTTATTGCAGTTGGGCTTGTTGTTTTCAGACAAGATCTTGCTGTGTAGTTCAGGCTGGCCTCAAACTCACAGTGATTCTCCTGCCTCAACCTCCTAAATGCTGGGATTAGAGGTGTGCACTACCACACCCAACAGAGCCGTTCATTCTTGACCACTCTATGACCCTGTTTCAAGCCTACCCACAACTGTTCCAGCCAGACACTATTTTTCTAAATGCTGTTTCATTCTTTCTTGTTATTCTAATAGCAGAAAGGCCATTCTAATGGGGAGGGGGGAATGAGACAGAATTGCCGTGGCAGTATTCATGAATATTTTCCTGAGAAACCCATTGTGCATCTCTAAGATGTAACTGAGAGTTCTTGGTCCGTGGATCCAGGGGCACTTGCAGAGTTCCTACAGAGAAAGACAAAGGTGACTGAAGTAAATCAGTACCAGAGTTAAGATTCTCTTAAGCCAGGCATGGTGGCACACACACCTGTAGTCCCAGCACTTGAGAGGCTGAGGCAGGAGAATCCTTGCAAGTTCAAGGCCAGCCTGGGCTACAAAGTGAGCTCAAGACCAGCCTGAACTGCATAGCGAGACCCTGTCTCAAAAGACAAAAGAAAAATGTCTATTCACCTACGAGATTCCTGGAATAAGGCACAGGCTTGTACACACAAGTGCATGTGTGTGTGCATGTGTGTGGATTCTCTTCGCCATTTGCTTTTTCATGGCCTCCTCTTTTTTAGAAAACCAACCCGTCAAAAGAACCAGACACCCTGTGATGGATCCAGGTCCACTCCTTTCACTTAATAAGATACTGAAATTTAAGGTTTTAAAGATTAATTTTAAAAATGCAATGTATTCCATTTATCATCCAGTGTCCATGAGAATTGATTCCAGAACACCCCAGATACATGTCGTGAATGCTTAAGTCCCTTTTATGAGATGGCGGGCGTGCGCATCGCCCGCATGCACGATGCTAGCAGCCTCCCCCTGCACAGTATCATCCTTCCCTAGGTGACTTAAAATACCTCACACCATGCAAATGCTATGCAAACAGTTGTCTCACTATTGCTTCGGGAATAATGAGAAGAAGAATGTCTTCAAGCTCAGGAGATGCCATCTTTTTTTTTTTTTTTTGGTACTGGGGATCGAACTCAGGACCCTGCGCTTGCTAGGCAAGCGCTTATTCCACTGAGCTATATCCCCAGCTGAGATGACATCTTTTTTTCCTGAACATCTTCTATCCGCCTTGGTTGAATCCGCTATAGGGAAGGCATAGATAATGAAGGGCCAACTAGGTTAGCATTTTAGTAGGATTTAATATTTGTAAGGGTTTAAACAAACTATCTGAATTGCTAAAACATAAATACAAAGAAGCTTTTACCCATCTCAGGGATTCTCAAAAGTCAGCATGTGTGAGAGCCGCCTGCGTGGCTCGGTAAGCATAGGCTTCCTCACCTGGCCACCCCACCTAGGGTTCAGGCAGCGCGATCTGTTGGCGTCAAAGGGGAGGAGTTCTTGCGCCTCTGATATTGTCCCTTGGCCTTGGAGAAATCTACTCTACTGGCTCTCTCTGAGGTTTGTAACCCCCTCTGTCTCTTCTCACATGTACCACTGTTCCATCTTGGCTACTTCGGAAGCCTTCCCAGCTATTCTGTGTTTTACAATTTCATTTCATTCTTATCCCGTCAAAATTAGACCCCCTGTTTCCCATTCTCTCATGGCTCTTAGGTATTAACTATGAAAGAGGGTTGCAGATTTTTATCAACACCTTCCAGTGATTGTAGTACTAGTTTGCAGGAGTACAGATCAAAAATAGAAGAGAACGTTTTGAGCAGACTAATATGCAACTAGAAAAAAAGACGAGTAGAAAATAATTATTTAGAAACCGACCTCAGGAACTTAAAATGGGGGGAAAATCAGACATTAGTGTAGAATCCATGCATGTCACAGGATCACAACTGGTTCTCTCTCTCTCTCTCGTACAAATGCTTTGGGTTATGAGTGGAATGCATTGTTGTAAACCAAGTTTTACCATTATTTAGTTTTTATTGACACTAGTATGCATGGTATTGTTTTCCTAATTTCTTTCTTGGTGTAGTCATTTTTGGTATGTAGGAATGCTACTGATTTTTGTGTTTATTGTGTATTCTGCTACTCTGCTAAAATTGTTTAATAATTCTAGAGATCTTTCAATGGAGCATTTATTTATTTATTTATTTATTGTCTTTTTGAGACAGGGTCTCACTAGGCAGCTCAAGCTGGCCTTGAGCTCACTCTGTAGCCCAGGCTGTTTTTGAACTCACAACAATCCTCTTGCCTCAGCCTCCCAAGTGCTGGGATTACAGGCCTGTCGTACCACACCTGGCTATTTATTTATTTGTTTATTTACACAGGGAATCAAACTCAGGGCCTCACACTTGCCATGCAGGTGCTGTGCCACTGAGCCACATCCCTGGTCCTGGCTCTTGTATGTAACGGATAATGTCATCTGTGAATAAGATAGTTTGTCTTCCTTTCCTATATGTAATCCTTTTATTTCTTTCTCTTGCCTGATTGCTTTGGCTCAAGTTTTGAGTACTAAATTGAACAGGAGTGGTGACAGCAGGTATCCTTGTCTTATCGATTTTAGAGAAAACCTTTCAGTATTTCACTAGTGTGATGTTGGCGGTAGGCTTGTCATAAGTGGCTTTTATCAGTTTGAGATAAGATCCTATACTCAATTCCATTGAGGTTTTTTTGTTTTTGTCTTTTTGAGGCAGGGTCTCACTGTGCAGTTCAGGTTGGCCTTGAGCTCACTTTATAGCCCAGGGTGGCCTCAAACTCGTAACAACCCTCCTGCCTCAGCCTCCCAAGTGCTGGGATTACAGACGTGCGCTGCCACACCCAGCTGACTTTTTCTTTTGAAATCATGAACAGATATTGAATTTTGTGAAAGGCTTTTTCCTGTATCTATTGAAATGAACATGTGATTTTTGTCCTTGCTTCTATCAATGCACTGTGTTACATTTATTGATCTGTATACATTAAAGCATCCTTCCATCTCTGGGATGAAATCAACTTGGTCACGCCACATGATCTTTTTAATGGTTTGTTGCGTTCTCTTCACCAGTGTCTTGCTGAGGAATTTTGCATCTATGTTCATTAAGGTGATTGCTTTGTAGCTTCCTTTTTTGTTGTTTTTAAGTCCTTGTACAGTTGTTTTGCTATCAGGGTAGGGCTAGTGTCCAGGAGAGAGTTTGGCAGTGCTTCTCTCTCAATTCCTTTGAACAGTGTGAGGAGTATTGGTGTTAAATCTTCCCCGAAGTTCTGGTAGCATTCTGTAGTTAATTCATCAGGCCCTAGGCCTACTTTGTCGGGAGACTTTCTTTTTCCTGCTTCTATTTCATTGCTTGTTATTGGACTATTTGGACTTTAAATCCTCTTGGTTCAATGTTGTTAATTCATTTGTGTCCAGGGATTTCTCCATTTCTTCTAGGTTCTCTAATTTATTGACATAAAAGTTTTTGAAGTAGTTTCTTTTTCTTTTTTTTTTTTTTTTTTTTTTTTTTGGATTTTGGTGGTATTGGTTGTGATTTCATTTCTAATTCATATGGGTTATTCTTTTTTTTTGAAAAGTTTGGCTAAGGATTTATCGATCTTGTATATCCTTTTAAAGAACTATGAGTCATTTTTATTTATTT
>PVLD010001425.1:0-141520 GCA_004027595.1 Dinomys branickii | reverse complement strand
AATTTATTTCTAAACATTTCAGATTTGGCTGTTCTTTCTTTCTTTCTTTCTTTCTTTCTTTCTTTCTCTCTCTCTCTCTCTCTTTCTTTCTTTCTTTCTTTCTTTCTTTCTTTCTTCCCGTACTGGGAATTGAACCTGTGACCTCATGCTTGCCAGGCAGGCGCTGTGCTGCTGAGCTATAACCCCAGCTTAACATTTCAGATTCAGATTGCTCTTGTTTTTCTAGGACTGTGAAATGCATCATTAGGTTATTTACTTGGAATTGCTCAAGTATTTTAATATGTGCGTTCATATCTATAAACTTCCTCCTTAGAATTGCTTTCCTTGTGACTCGGAGGATTTCCACGTTGTGTTTTCATTGTCACTTGATCTTAGGAGCTTTTTTATTTCTTCCGTGATCCACTTATTATTCGATAATGTACTGGTTAGTCTCCGTGTGGGTGTACGGCTTCATGTCCCAGCCACGGGCTCGTGAGGGTTGAGAAAAGAAGAGAATATCTTCTTACCTTCACTTCTCTGACAAGGAAAATGAAACCAGGAAAAGGTGGAGGAAAAGGAGAAGTTAGAGGGTTTCACAATGTGTAAAATGAGTATGGTGGGAGGGGCTCATCAGGCAAGCTAAGAGAAGGTGAAGGAAGTGGCTAGGTGGGGTTATTCTTCTCTTGGGACGATGAACAGAGTCGGGGGATGATGGTGGAAGTTTCCCTTAGCAGAGCATTCTTACTCTAGGAAAGGCAAATTGTCTTCAAAATGGAAAATTTTACCATGTGCTCATGAGATGGGGCCAGAAGTAATTGGTGCATATCAAATAGTATGGTCTGAATGTCCATTCCATTACCTGTTAGCCATGTGACAATGTCTGCATTTGTAAAAGAAAAAGCATATATTAAGTCACTATGAACATGATCTCAAAGTGCCATGAGCATCTTTGCTGTAGTCTGTGAAATATGAGATTGTATATTTTTTATAAATAAGAATACTAACACAAAATTTGATGTTTCAAACATTTAAATATAATTTGATATATTAATGCAGAAGCAATGGAAAAGACACTACTTATGTATACTGCTATTCAAACATTTATTATTGCCCATAAGAAAGTACTTTCATGCGATAGTAAACTTTTAATTGGATCATGGATTAAGGACTAGAACACTGATTAAGACTTACGGTCTTTTAAAAGGATTTCCAGTCTAGATATAAAGAGAAATACACATTATATATAATGTGATAAATCCAATCGTAGAGAAATAACAAAGGTGACTGAGGTTAGAAGGGCAGCAGTGATTGTCCTGCCGGGGAGAGTCAGGGAAGTATACCTCTGTCCTTAGACCGTTCTTTTCATTTTTAAGCCCATTCAAGTCTCTCTCCAATAAAACCTTCTCTGGTTAGGCCAGTATGCTGTGAATAGAGAGGAAAGTTTTTTGGTTTTTTTTGGTACTGGGAATCAAACTCAGGAATTTGCGCTTGCCAGGCAGGTGCTTGTGCTGCTGAGCTATATCCCCGGCCCTGAGGAAAGTTCTAATATAAGAAGTGCACTTGGTTTAAAAATTAACCGACATGTACCCACCAATGGAATGGAAGTGTGCAAGATGTCTCAGAAGACTTCCTGAAACAGAGGCAGATGGTGCAGAAAGAGGAGCCTGTGGGTGGGTTCTCTCAGGACTGTGCTCAGTGGGAAGTTAGAAGGGCATCTGCCTGAAGTCGCTTACTTATTGCAGTAAACCTAAACTGAGATAGCTAGCTGTTACCTGTGCTCTGATCCATGCAGCAGGAAGGCCTCAGTACTACCCAGATGGTCCCTTTGCCCCAGGCCAATTGAACCCTAATTTAATCAAGTCTTTGCATTAAATTTCCAGTCTGTAGGAAATTATAAATAGCCAAATTAAAAACAAAATAAGAAAGCAATCTGCCAAATCTTGAACATGAGATACTCTACAAAATAAAAGACCTGGTCTAGAAGGAAAGAAATTTCCAAGACATTTGACATTATGAGCAAATTCATGTGTGGAGTTTCATCAGATCCTTATTTTAACAAACCAAATGTATAGGTTTTTAGACAATTAAAGAAATTTGAGTTTGAATTGTAGAACTCAGGAGAGAAAGGGGAGCTAATGATGAAAACACAGATCTGAAAAGCTGCCCCAGGGCAGAGTTCTTCCTGTGTACAGTGTGTTGCACTGCTTAACGTGGACAGCTGTGGCTTTGCACCATCCATCAGGGAACAAGATTTCCTTGTTATCAATCTTCTGGTCCTTTTCCTTCCAAGTTCCCAAGATCCAGACCAACAATGTACCTGCCCAGAGTGGAAAGAGTATAGATCCAATTGTCTGGCCAACTCTCTCCAAAGCAGACTACCAAAGGTATTGCTTGAAGTTCTAATGACTGTGGGATTTTCCTGGACCACTGTCTTTGCAAACAGTATATACACTGACCCAGGGGCAGTATATACTTTGAATCAGAGACCATTATAAGGTGCTGGCATCTTTGTAGCCAAAATATGAGTCTGGAAAGCAAAGACTGAAAGTGGAAGTAGTTGCTTTATTACTGTTTTTGTAAATCACAGGATTTTTTTCTTCCTAGCCTATACAACTTTGAGCTCTGCTGGTCTGAATATACCTAATGTCTTTACCCTGGCTATGGGTTGCATTGGAAGTGGTAGATTGGAATTAACCAACTAGGATTCCAACAACTTTTCATGGGATTACAGATATAAACTTCCTGGGCTGCAGCAAGGACTGGGAAGGGCTCTCTATACCATCAATTTACAAGGAAAGCCTAGCAGATGGCTCCTCATCACATTTGGTAGGTGTCCCAAGAGGTGACAGAATCTTGCTAGAACCCAGTTGCTGCTTTCCTGCTTGCAGCCCCAGCCTGTGGCATCTTGGCAAGCTTCTTAAATCATCAGGTGAGCCTCAGCCCTGAGTTCTGAACCTTAGCCTTTCCAAGTTTGTTCCTTCCTTGGTTACTCTGCCTTGCACTGCTTTAGAGGTGGTGAATGCTCCTTATGTCCACTCCGCCCATAATCTTTGGTGTTCTAGGTAGTAAATAATACCCAGTTAAATAGTTCATACTTATTTATGTTAAATTTTCTCTGTTCATATCATAGATGTTTTTTTTTAAAAAATCTATTTATTATACCCCGGGCCCTGATAAGTATATAAATTAAAGACTGACCAAACATACATTAGGTAAATTCAAACTAAAGTCAAAGTAAATCAATGACATCAGTATCAAGTAAAAAATAATGCAGGTAAAAAAGCATCAGATATGGTAGAATGCAATTCAGTGAGGATAAGGATATTCCTTAATATCTGTACCAACAACAGCACCAGTGTTCATGAGGCTAAAACTTAAAAGGAGAAACAAAATTGTAGCAGATCTTTGGTCTTTTTTCCTCTTTTAGTGCACTTCCAGGACCTGAAGCTTATATTCATCTTAGAGAGCAGATGAATGTACACAACCCAGCGTGGTTCATTTTTAAATCCCCTTTCCCTTCCCCCCTTCCTCCCTCTCATCTGTATCCACATTCCCTTTCCCCGTGCTCAGTGCCACTATTTGTAGATCATGTTTGTGACATGTAATCACTACTTCACTGTGGGTATTTGGTGCAGGTACGTGACATATCTCAGACCTTTTCACTTCCTCTCCCTTCCCCTTCCCTTGCCCATGGTATCCTGGATCCTCTCCCATTTGCCTAAGATATGTCTCCTTGCTTCTTTCTATCAATCTTTTCTTTTGTTCTTTATCTGTAATTTGCCTTCCTCAAATGAGAGAAACCATATGATGTTTAACCTCTTGTGTCTGATTTATTTCATGTAATAGTATATTTTCTAGGCGAATCTATTTCCTACTAATGTCTTAAACTTAACCTTCTTTATACTTGAGTAGTATTCCACTGTGTATATATATGACATTTTATTTATCCATTCATCTGTTGATTGACATATAGGTTGCTTCTAGGATTTAAGTATTATGAATTGTGCTGGTATGAGTGTACATATACCATTACAATGTGATGTCTTTAGTTCTTTCAGGAAGATACCCAGAAGGGAACTATCTGGGTGATGTGGAGTTTCTAATTTTAGTTCTTTGAGAAATTTCCATACTGATTTCCATAGTGTACTTTCCTACCAACAAGATAGATAGGTTCTTTTTTCACTGCAGCCTCACCAGCATTGATTATTATTTGATTTCTTGATCACTGGCAGTCTTTTTGGTGTAAGATAAAATCTTAGCATTTTAATTTGCATTTCTGTAGTGGTCAGAGATGCTGAACATTTTTTCGTATATTTGTTGGCTGTTTGCACTTCTTTTGAGAAGTGTCTGTTCATTTCACTTGCCCATTTCTTGACTGAGTCTTTTATTTGGGTGGTCTAATTTTTGTGAGTCTTTATATATTCTATATGTTAGACATATGAGGAATAGCTGGCAAAACTTTTTTCCCATTCTGAAGATTGTCTCTTCACTCTACTAATTGTTTCCTTTCCTGTGAAGATTTTTTTTTTTTAATCTTTTTGACATAGGGTCTCACTATCCAATTTAGGCTGGCCTTGCCCTCACTTTGTAGCCCAGGCTGGTCTTGAACTTGCAAGGATCCTTCTGCCTTATCCCTCCGAGTGCTGGGATCACAGGCAGGCACCACCACACCCAGTGACAATTATGAAGAGTTTTAATTTGATATAATCCCATTTGCTGATCCTTGCACAGTTGGAGTTGTCCAGAAAGATCTTTCCTATGTGTATGACCTCAAGTGCCTTACCTATTTTATCTCCCAGTAGGTTCTCTGTTTCTATTTTAATGTTTGCTTAGATCTTAGATATATTTTGATTTTAATTTAGTACATGGTGAGAAATATGGGTCCAGCTTCAATTTTCTGCGTATAAAAGCCAATTTTCCCAGCAGCATTTGTTGAATAGACTATGTTTTGGCCAACCGATGTTTTGGGCCCCTCTGTTAAAGATCAAGTTGCCGCATGTGTCTTGGCATGTTTCTGTATGCTCTTTTCTGTTCTGTTGATTCACATTGCTGTTTTTATGCCAACACAATATGGTACCAGAAATTGAACTCAGGACCCTGTGCTCACCAGGCAGGCCCTGTACCACTGAACTGTATCCCCGGCTTGAAGTCAAGTGTTGTGATAGCTCCTGCTTTGCTTTTATTTTTCTGGGTCTCTTCTGGTTCAACCAATGAATTTTAGGACTGTTTTTTCTAGTTCTGTAAGGAATATCTGTGGTATTTTGATTGGGATTGCACTGAACCTAATGATCAGCTTTGGGAGTATGGACAGTTTTCAATATTAATTCTGCCTATCTAGAAACAGGGGACATCCTTCCACTTTCGGATGTCCTCATCAATCTCCCTTTTCAGGCTTTTCCTTTGTCATGAGTGGCTTTTATCAGATCCAGGTAAGGTCCTTTTATACCTACTTTCTTCAGGGCTTTTATCATGAAGGGAGGTTGGATTTTCTCAAAAGCTTTTTCTGCATCTATGGATATGATCATGGTTTTTGTGCTTGCTTCTATTTATGTGGTGTATTAAATTTACTGATTTGCACATGGTGAACCATCCTTGCCGTGCTATGGTTAAACCTATTGGTCATGATTTGTGACTTTTTGACCATGTATCATATTCTACTCGCCAACATCTTCTTGAGGATTTTTGCACCTGCTTATTAGGGAGACTGGCCTATAGTTTTCTCTTCTAGTTGGGTCTTTGGCTTGGGGATCAGAGTGATGCTGGCTTCCAGAATTCAGTGTGGAAGTGCAGCTTCCCTTTCAATGTCATTGAAGAGTTTGAGGAGTATTGCTGATATGACATCATGAAAGGTTTTATAGAGTTCAGCAATTAATCCATCAGATACGGGTCCTTTGGGGGGTAGGTATTGTATTATCTTAATTTCATTGCTTGTTTTTGACTGTTTGAACTTTTATGTTTTATGGGATCAGATTTGGTAACTTGTATGAGTCAAAGAATCTGTCCATTATTGGAAGATGTTCCAACTTGTCGAAACACATTTTTTTCATTGTATTACTATCTTCCAGCTTTCAGTAGTGTCTGTTGCGATGCATCTTTTTAAATTTCTAATTGCAATGGTGTATTTTCTCACTTTTTGGCAAGTTTTGCTAAGGGTTTATCTATTTTGTTCTTTCAGAGAAGCTGCTCTTTGCTTTATTGAGTCTCTGTAATTTTTTAGTCTGAATTTCATTAATTTCTACTCCGATTTTTGGAATTTCACTCCTTAACTTGGCGTTGGGCTTGGATTGTTGTTTCTTAAGTATCTTGAAGTTCATCATTAGGTTACTTGAGCTCACTCTGCCTTCCTAATGTAAGCACTGATTCGACGAGCGCCTCTCTTAGGACTGTTATCATATCCCATAGGTTCTAGTAGGTTGTACTGGGCTTGTTATTTGCTTCCCAAAATTGTTTACTTTTCTTTGATTTCATCTGTGTCCCACTGGGAAGTCAGAAGTAGGTTGTTAAATTTCCAGGTGTTTCTAAATTTTCCATGGTTTCTTCTGTGGTTGATTTCTAGCTTCACTGCACAATGGTCTGATAGTAAACATGGGGAAATTTCAATTCTTTTATGTTTATTTAAGCAGGATTCATGGATTAGTGTGTGATCTGTTTTGAAGAAAGTTGCATGTACTGCAGAGAAGAATGTGTATTCTGTTGTCATAGGGTAGAACATTCTGTTGATACATGTTCAGCTCTGATCTTTCTTTATTGATTTTTTGTTTCAGTGACCTCTTTGCAAATAGGGGATATTGAGATCACCCACTATGATTGTGTTAGTGTTTATTTGATCTTTTATGTCCAGCAATATTTGTGTTTTATAAAGATAGGTGCTCCAGTATTTGGTGCATATATATTTATAATTGTCATATTCTCTCATTAGATTATTATCTTAAGTAGTATGTAGTGACCTTCTTTGTCTCTTCTGATCAGTTTTAACTTGAGTTTACTTTGTCTGAAAGTACAGTTGCTACCCTTGCTTGTTTTGGGAGTTGTGCATGAAATATTGTTTTCCATCCTTCGATTTTTATCCTGTGAATATCTTCTTGGGTTAGATGAGTTTCTTGAATGCAGTAGACAGCTGGATTCTGTTTTTTTGATCCAGTCTGCCAATCTGTGTCTTTTAATTGGGGAAGGTAGGCCATTAACACTGAGAGATATTACTGAGAAGTATTGATTAATTCCTATCATTGTACTCTTTCTCTGTTGGTGATGCCTTTATTTTCTTTTCCTTTTTTTGGTAGTTGTTTATCTTTTTGCCCTTGCTTGGTGTATTTATTCCATCTGGATTTTTGGCTTTGTTAGTTTCATTGTTTCTGTCTAGGATATTCTTTAATATTTTCTAGAATGTTGGCTTGGTATTCATAGACTTCTTGAGCTGTTCTTTTTCATCAAATGTTCCTATTTCTCCCTTTATCTTGTAGGAAACTTTTGGTGGATATATTAATCTGGATTGGAGGTGGTTTGCTGCTAGAGGTTGGAATACTTTGTTCCAAGCTCTTCTGGCCTTTAAAGTTTCAATTTTTTTTGTTGTTGTGAGACAGGGTCTTGCTATGCAGTTCAGGCTGGCCTGGTGCTCACTTTGTAGCCCAGGCTGTCTTTGAACTCACAATGATCCTCCAGCCTCAGCCTCCTAAATGCTGGGATTACAGGCATGTGTCACCTGTCCTTTAAAGTTTATGTTGATAAATCTGCTATAATTCTAACGAGCTTACCTTGCTATGTGATTTTTTGCTTTTCTCTGGCCACTTTTAAAATTCTGATTTTGGGTTGCACATCTGGCATTTTAGTCATAGCTTGGTGCGTGCCTTTTTTCTGTTGTAGTTGGCTGGTGTTCTGTAAGCCTTGTATAGTTGTATGTTGAATGCATTTCTCCTATTTACGAAGTTTTCTATTCTGATCTCTGTAAACCAGTTATTCCATATGCGCTATAGTCTAGTTTCTCTCTAACTCCAGTTAGCCATTGATTGATTTTCTTAGTGTGATTCAGTAGCTGTTGGATGAATTTTTCTTGTTCTCTTTATCTTTTCTGAGGCTTTTCTGAGCAATATGTGATATTTTACCATTTTGTCCTGAATTTCAGAAACTTTGTCTTCTCATGGATCATTTCTGCAACTTATGAATTCTATAGTTTTTATACCTGGTATTTTTGCCTTATACTTTTTTGTGGATTCTGTAAATTGGTAAATTTGTTACTCATGTTTTGAACCAGTTTGGTCAGCTCTTCCAATTTTTTGTTTCCCCCAAGTCCACATTGGTGATTTTGTGTGATAATTCCATAAACTATGGGTCTTGACCTCTTTGAACTCATCAAGTTTCTTTATCATTTCTTTAAATTTTTTTTTTTTTTGTGCGGTACTGGGGATTGAACTCAGGACCCTGCGCTTGCTAGGCAAGCGCTTATTCCACTGAGCTATATTCCCAGCCCTTTATCATTTCTTTAAACAGTTTGCAGAGCTCCGTTACCGGCCGTTTGCTTTCCTCTCCATTTGTGTCTCCTGGATCAGTTTAGGAACCTTCAGGGCCTTCTGTTGCCTTGTGTTCCCATGATCCTGTGTGTATGTATGTATGTATGCTTTTGATTTTGATTTTTCCACTTTTACCCCCATTTTTTGGTGCTGAGAGTTGAGGTCCAGTACGATGGGAAGAGCTTGTAATTAATATGAAGATCTTTTCAGTGAGATACTGCCTCCCATGATGTGTTTTGAGTTTTACTTGTCCAGTGATGGTATTTACTCCTTCAGCTATTTAATGTAAGCAATTTGGACTCTGTGTTTTGAGTAAAGAATTACTTTTGATTAAAACAGCACCAACAGATCCAACCATACATCACTTATGTGTGATAGACCTTTCATTTACACTTTCACCCTTTATCAATAATCTTTTCAGCCTGTATCCAATTGCCATTGGCAGTTATTCTATGATGGGGCAGGAGAAGAGGAGGGCAGAGATTGAGAGATGGATGAAAGAGAAGTGTTGGTCTGTTGGGGGAGGTGGAAGGAGGGAATAGTAAAAGGTGAAGAAAACAGATATGGGGCTAGATTCTGTTGGAGGACTTTTTAGTTAGATTGAAGTGCTAAGGGTTTTACAGAGATACTTGTGGGGGTGAGGACAGGATATAGGGGGAGCGAGGGTGAACGTCTGGATTGAGGGGAGCTGTGAGGCTGTCAGAATGTGTTGATGAATGTGTGCACTTGGAACGGGGAAAGGAGACAGGGAAGACCTGGGTGAGATGGGGAGAGCGGGGGTAATGAATGGAGAAGATGAAGACTTACTGCAAGAGAAGAGAGGACTGAAAGAGCCGAACATGGCCCGCTAATAACTTGAGAGGAGGACTATAAAAAACTGGCAGAGGCCAGCCCACCAGTTTGCGGGCAGAATCTGCTGCTGTCCCTGGTCCTGGCTTAGGAACTCCCCTCCACCCCCTACCCCAGGTGTGATGCCCAACCCATGGAGTGTGCCTTCACTCATGGAGGTCCTCAGGATCCACGATGCAGTCACTGATGGTTGAGGAGTCCGCAGGAGATGGCAGTGGCTGGTGTGAGGCCCTGGGAATCTGTGCTTCACTCTCAAGTGGGAATTCACAGAGCCCTCGGGACAGGAGTGCATGCCCATAGAAACCCACAGTCACTTGTCCTCTTTGTGCCCAGTGTGTGTGTGCATGCATGCATGCGTGTGTGTGTGCTCCTTGCCCTCAGTAAGTGCAGGTGAGGCATATAAATGGGATATTGCCACCAAATATCTCCTTCTATGAGATCTTTCATGCAGTCCAGGTTCTGGTCAGAGGCTGGGAATGCCCTAGTAACATACTCAGACTGTGAGGAAATTCAAGTATTTGAAAAGCAGTTCGGTAATTCCATCACAGCAATTGGAAGCTCAACAGTGGCTGCTTTTGCTCCATAAATCCAGTAGGCATTCTTAGGCATGGAAATAGCTTGGAAGAGCCCTGCAAGCATAGTAGAATCTCTGCTGATGGTCCTTACATATTCACAGGGAATGTGGCTTCTTCATTCAACAAAGGAGTGGTGATGTGTTGTCCATCGCACAGTAAGAGCAGTGATCTTGTCCAAATGTTGTGCCTGATGCACATGGCCACACTTGCACCTTTTCATTTGTCACCACAAGCTTGTGATATGGAAAGGGCCTGGCCCTCCCCAGATAACCCACATTAACGCCAGTGTTTGGTTGGTACACTGGTGCCTTGAACAATGCAGTACTGTATGACAATGACTAAAATCTGAACTGAATGATACCAAAATCACATCTCCAAAATTCCATTTTTGTTTTTGATAACTAGGAGTGAGGGTGGAGGGATGGAATCCTTTAAGAGTTAAAAAGAAAATGTAAAACATTTCACTTCTCTAGGAGTCCAGATTTAACCACTCTTTGAGTTGGACTCATTTTGCCAGATACAACTTGCCTACCTGCCCCTCTGTCTGTTCACATTGCTTGCTGAGCACCATTTTGTGACACTGATACTGTAGGGAACCTTGCTGCTCTCTTGTTGTATCCTGGAGAGGAATGGCGGCCGGTATGAGGAAAACAAAGATAAGAGGCAAGAGCTGGGTCAGGCGGAGGAGACCTCGTACCTGATCGGCAAGAAGACCCAACTTCAACAGCAGGGGCCTCTGTTTATCCTGGCAAAGTGTCAGGAGAGGCAATGTTGCCTAGCGACTAATAACTGTAATTGTCCAGGCAGGATGCATTTCTCAGGACGCAGGTAGCTTGGCTGCTTGAGGCTCTCTGGCTCTGTCCTGCCCTCACACACAGGACCGATCTCCAGCTCCAGCGGCTCCCAACATATCTCCCTTTTCTGTTTACTTGAAGAAGTGATGGGTGTTCAGTTGAAGCTGGAAAAAGCTGTGCTTGAAGAATATAGTCCAAAATCCATAACAGTGGTCAGTTATCAGTCTAGCTGGTAACCGCCAGAAGTTGTTGTGACCTGAAACTTCTACAGCCAGCACAATATCACGGTATTGCTATTGTACATCCTATGGTTACACTTTTCTGCTGGATGTTCAAGACCACTTTAAAGTGAGACCTATATAAATAAAAAATTAACTTATTGCTATCTATCAAGGTCAGTTAAGTCTCCTCAAGAATCACCTTGGAACCAAGTACAGCACCTCTAAATCTTTTGTCAGTGTCAGCCATTGGGATGAGTCATGGCCATTCCTTGACCAAGTTACTTTCTGTGAAACCTTGAGAGATTTTTTCTTCTCCTGGTGACTATCCTTAGGCACACTATACATCGTGGAATCACTTTCCTCTATGCTCCCATAATCTCCTTGATCAGAAAATCAGACTCAACTGAGTTATTAGGATGTTGTAGCACAAGTTCTCTTATGTCCTGAGTCCTCATTGACCTCAGAGGGCTAAGGCAAAATTTGGCTATCCTCTTAGCTCAGTTTGTCACTCTAATTTTTGTTCTCCAAAGCTCAGATGTTAAACATCCAGAAGAGAAGATTAATGACTTTACATTGTAATGGAGAGAGTAAGCTTACTATTATCTTATCTAAATATCAATTACCTATAACATACAACAGAACTGTTATTTTCTTACAACGCTGGATATCCTAATAGAATGTTAACAAACAACAGTTATATATTTTTATGCAGAAATTTAGAATAAAAACCATTCATGACAATCATGATGACATTTTGTAACATAAATTTTCATTTTGACATAGCATAACCCTTTTAACCAATTGTCTCTACCTAATACATAAGTAGGTTTTACTTAATTTATTGTCCCTTAATGGGATATACATCACAAGTTTTTGTTAAAGGCAGAGGTCTAAATCTGAAGGAAAGTCTTATCACAATAAACAATCTTTGTTTTGGAAAACCTGTATATCTGGAATCATGAATACATTTAATACACCATGAAATTAACAATAATGAATTACAGACACATGTGAAAACCTTTGTTTCTTAATTTAGTTTTGTACCTACAGCATCTTTTATGAGAAAGCTTTATTGTAATTTTTACTGAAAAACTTTCTTTTGGCCAAATGACCAAATTTTGGAGTGTCTCCCAAGAGACTATTGAGATCACTGGGGGCTCCTTATTAGTGAACAAAGGTTGGCCACCGCTCTATTCACCAGTTGGAGTCCTGTCCAATAATCTCTCCCCACTCTAAGGAATTTTTGTTAATTATCTTAAATTTTTGATGAGCTATGAGACAGCCAATTTTGATATCATTTAAACCAGCTGGTAACTCACATGAAAGAATGCTTTTAAGTCAATAATCCAATGGTGTGATGGAAAAAATATAAACGAAAAATTGTTGAGCTGAAATAAAAAGGGGAACAGTTGTTCACAGAATGGCAAACACAGTACACAGAACAAATGGACAAACGCCTTTACAAAATCAGAGTTCACTCAAATATATTATTAAGCAAATTGAATTATAGTAACTCTATTCTAGAAATTTATAATTTAACTAGACTAGTCAGATTTTGTTGTCAATTAGCAGAGCTCTCTCATCAGAAAAATTTGGAAGGAATAGAATTTTTTATCTATAATGAATATGCATTTTTTATATTTTATTTTGTCTTAAGAATGTTAATAACTTTCAGGTCAGTTATCTCTATATATGCTGTCACCTAGTTAGACCTTACAGTTCCATTTTGTCAGTTCTTCAATAGGCCGCAGGTTGAATCTAGCCACATCCCCGTCAACTTCTTCAGATCTGGGTTTCTGATATAGGCAGACAGCATGCTCTAGGAAAATACAAATGTATTGTGGACCCCAAATTAGTTGTTGTTGTTGTTGTTGTTGTTTTTGAGTCAGGTTGATGTGAGAGGGAATCTTCTCCCACTTAGCTACTGACTAAAGCCATTATGTTAGAATAAAACCACTCACACCTGGACACTCCTTGGCAACCATCAACACTAGGCAACAGCTTATTGCTTTATTGTCTGGTGCAGTACCTGGGGCACATAGTCCTGAAGGAAGCCATAGAGCTCAGGGGACAGGCCCTTTACATCCTACAGTCGGGTGACAGTGAGTGTTCCCTCTACCTCAGAGACACCACGAAAATAAAGAGGGGCTCAGTCCTCGCTCCCTGCTCCCCATCACCACCACCAGCTCCCACCCACTTCTGGGTCACCTGGCCTCGGTTAGCAGCCACTCGGGCCCTGTATTGCCCTTCTGGCCCTGCTGTTGCCCTTGCTATGTGCAGTGCCACAGGGTGCAGCAACAGCTAGCACAGTCCTGGCCTTTCTCCCTGGGGCCTAGGCACCAGCTAGCTGCTACAGCAGGTCCCCTGGCTACGCAGGTCTTCTCATGACCCATTTCCACACCAACTCGCCAGCCGCCACAGCTGTCTCTTCCTTTGCTTCTTGACTGAGGTTTCCTGCATGTCCCTACAGCTCCTCATCCCTATCCTTGCCACGCTCCCCATGCCCATCTAGCTTTAGTCTTTTGCCAGCTTCTCCCTGGGCAGCCTCCTCCATCCCTACTCCAGGCCTTGGCCTCTTTGTTTCCCATTCTATCTGGCATCACAGAGGGTCCTGTAGCACCTGGACGAGAGCAGCAGTGAGCTCGGGGAAGGGTGCTTCGGGCAGAGGAATGGGAGGGGCTGTGAACAGGGAGGCGGGAGGGCACGGCTGCTTATGAATTAAAGACTCTTGGGTCCCGGGCCCTGAGCGGCGGCATCTACCACTAGAGCACACGCTGCACCAATGCATCACAATGCAGGTTTTCCCGCACCCCCACACCATGGCAGCTGGGCCTGCAGAGGCAAGGCCCAAAGCCTGGGCTCATGCACAACAGGAGTATGGCAGAGGAGAACGGGGCAGGAGGGAGCTCCCTGCCACGGAGCTGCCAACCATCAGCGCCCTTGGTGTCTGATGGGTAGGGAAAGAGACAGCAGGGAGCACACACCGGGTACCCGAATGCACCCACTTTGTCCCCCATCCAGGTGGCCCCCACTATTTGATGGGGCTGAGGCAATCTCCAATGGGGGTTTCCCAGAAGGGGCCGACTTTTCCCAGCAGTTTGAGACGGACACTGATTATTCCAGTGATACTCTTGTTGACACTTACTATAGGGACTGCAAGGTTTAGTTGAAGAGACAGATATCGGCTGTGCTGCCCTTTTAGGTGTAGCAGAGCAATTCCGGACAAGGTGCCCCTTACCTCCACAACAGGAACAAATGGCCTTGCTTTTTCCTTTTCCTCCAGACTGTGGATGAATAACCTGATTAATAGCTGCTGCAAAGCTAGGCCCCTGTACATATGAAGGACTAATATCTGCACAGATCCGAATCATCTTTGGCAATGTATCCTGTTTTTTGTGAGCTCTTAAAGCTTCTTTACACCATTTATTTGCATTTTCAAAGGCCAGCTGTTGAGCTATTAGTTTGCTATTTCTGTGTTATTTATAATCCTCTCACTAGCCTGCAATAAGCACACAGTGAAATGTTGAAAAGGTTCCTCAGGGCCCTGATGAACAGAAGCCAAATTAAGGGATGCCTCCCCCTTACAAGGAAGTTCCCTCCAAGCCCTCCTGGCACTCATCTTGGTTTGCTTGTATATTTGCAAGTCAAAGGTTAGTTGATTGTTTATGGTAGCAAAGGCATTTTCCCCAGTTACCTTATCTTTTGTAGTGGCTCTGTTGTGAACAGCATCATGGGCTGCTTGGTCAGTGCAATATTCAAGTTTCCATTCCATATTAATTAGTCT
Organism: Dinomys branickii; assembly: GCA_004027595.1. Taxonomy (NCBI): domain Eukaryota; kingdom Metazoa; phylum Chordata; class Mammalia; order Rodentia; family Dinomyidae; genus Dinomys; species Dinomys branickii. The sequence continues at coordinate 126,814 of PVLD010001425.1, read as the reverse complement.
CCTGGACTTAAACATACGTTAGCTATTCCTTTCCAATCATTTGGGGCCACAATCTGTTGTCCTAGAATTTCCATTAAACTCAAGGTAAAGGGAGCAGTAGGGCCATAAGTAGGAGCCGCTTGTTTTAATTCTTTTAGGATTTTAAAAGCTATAGCTTCATAACAATGTATAACTGGTCCCAGAATTTTGGGGACTTGAACTTCAATTACAGGGTAGTTATGTTGAAAGCCTCCATGGGTTCCCCTGCCAGTCCAGCTTCTTTTAGTGCCATTTGCAGGGCAGACAGAGAGGCAGAAGTTTCAATCTGTGACACAGTAAAATTTCTCTGAGCTGGAAAAGTCAGGATTGCCGCCTGTGGCTCAGTCAGTTCCAAGGAGTGTTGTAAGACAGAGTTCATGGGGAAACATCCCTCTGGTGAAGAAAAGCCCCTTATATCCGCCCCCCCCCCCACACTCCTTCCTTCTTACGTTGGACCAGACTAGAGGACTCAGGCTCCATCGGCGGCACTGTTGACTCGGGGCTCGATTGAGCATCATGTCCTGAACCAAATCCCTTACAGTTACAAAACCCCTCCAAACCAGCATCCAGAAAATTAAATACAGGAGTCAAACATGCAACAAACACTTCTACAGACATGTACCCCTGGAAGTCCTGAGCCTGTATTTGCACTTCAATATCCCTTTCTCTTTTGGCTTCTTAAAGCCTGCGTATCATCTAGCCCTGTAGAAGATGTATCCCTATGCTTTACACCTGATGTGCCAGTACCGTGCACTCCCGTGCTGAATACCGGCTTTCACAAGTGTGCTTCCCTCTGTTGCATACTCTTGGGACGTGTACCCACTGCCCACTTACTTTCTTTCACCGGGAGTCCAGTTCAGGCACCAAATGTAGGGAACCTGGTTGAACGCTTGTGCCCTGGAGAGGAATGGCGGTGGGTATGAGGAAAGCAAAGATAAAAGACAACAGCTAGGTCACGTGGAGGAGACCTTGTACCTGATCAGCAAGAGGACCGAACTTCAACAGCAGGAGCCTCTGTGTCTCCTCTCGCAAAGTGAGTGTCAGGAGAGGCAATGTTGCCTAACGACTAATGACTGTAACTGTCCAGGCAGGATGCCTTTCTCAAGACGCAGGTAGCCTGACTGCTTGAGGCTCTCAGGCTCTGTCCTGCCCTCACACACATGACCGATCTCCAGCTACAGCAGCTCCCAACATGATTCTTCGTGTTGTGTCTTCCCATGTTTTTTGGGCCATATGTCCTCTACAGGCTGCTTTACAAAGACACGTGGTATCACACGCCCTCCCTCCTTTTTATCTGATCTGGCTCTACCTTGGGAGATGATGGGTAAAGGGTTAGTTCCTGTTTCCTGTTCCTATAGCTGAATCAGCTAATTAGTCACAGTTGTGTGTAGTTAAATCCTCTGAAGCCGCCCTCCTTTCTTGGCCGTCATTTCCCTGAATGTTCCTACCTGAGAACCTGCCCACACTGTCTCATCTGCTTATCGCTCCCAACCCTTCAAGGGGATGCATCCTTCCAAATTTCTGTGCTCACAATTTAGAGAACTCCATTAGGCAGGGCTAAATCTTAACAGTTTTTATCTCAAGTACTCTGCATAGTGCCTGGCACCTTTGGGCTCTCAGCAAATTCTTCTGATGAATAATTGAATGGGGTGACTCATTTCCCTCATCCATTTAGTTTTAAAAGGTTCCTGGCAGCTTTGGGTGGCAGATCACCCCACAGTCTGCTGTGGGTTTTGGAGAAAGCAGAATCTGCTGTGGATTATGGAGGACCTAGGACTAAATTTTAACATTGATATGTTACTCATATAAGTTAACAATTTTGATTATTCATACATTTTCAAATGATTCCACTGGGCATGGTGGCACACACCTGTAATCCCAGCACTCAGGAGGCTCAGGCAGGAGGATCACTATGAATCTGAGACCAGCCTGGGCTACAAAGTGATCTCAAGGCCAGCCTAAACTACACAGCAACATAGCAAGACACTGTTTCAAAATGATGAATAAAAACAAATCAAATGATTCTCTTCACTGGTAGCTTTATATGTCCTCATGTGAATGTTTTGAATAGTTGAAACCTATTTCTTTAGGGACCTACTCTATTTTGTTTTATTTTTTTTTTATTGGTCCATGGGTGCAGTGCATAGCAACCGCACTCCTTGTGGGGAGATGGTGCGTGCACAGAACCCATCTCAATTCTTTCTGCGAAAATGTAATCCTAGGGCTGGGGATATAGGACAGTGGCACAAGTGCCTGCCTGGAAAGCACAAGGTCCTGAGTTCAATACCTAGTATCAGAAAAAAAAAAAACATGTATCCTAACGCTTACGTAATTCACTTAGATGATTACACCAACATGTGATTGACCACAGAGCTGGGTAAAGTGTTAATCTTATATGTCCGAAGCTTTTGTTGCTTATTGCACATCCTACTGCATACTTCTTCAGCACCCATGTAGTTTTATCTGAACACTTTCACTCAGAGATTTTTCAACCTTCGTTTTTGGGCCAACTCTTCTAAGTATCAGAAGCTTTTCTAAAATGTAGTATGTTATCAGTTTTCTTTAACGCGTTACAGCAAGGATAAGTGCATCATGGCGACCCCGTGAATCACATAAACAGTACTTTTTGATGATTGTAGTAATTTGCCCCTTCAGCACGTTCTGCTTGTCCTTTTCATTCCTACTCCCATGGATCTCCAGTTTTGCTTTCTGATCTACAGTATTGATGATAACTGATTGGACAATTAACCAGATCTAGGTTGCTGCGACACACACACACCAAACCAGACCGTCTGACGTGAGAAGGATTTATTATAGCAGAGCAGGGCTGCCTGGCGGACCACAGCAGCCAGTGAACTGTGTGAAGTGTGAGATTTTTGAGGCTTTTGTTTTTTCCTCTGGGGTGGGGCATGTTTACAGGCTGTTGTAGATGACCAGCAGCACATCTGGTCCCTGCGGCCTTCACAGTCTGGCCAGTCTAGGGAGGTGAGCAAGGTAAGGGCAGGGGTGACCTCGCAGGCTGCCTGTGCTGTGAAGGGGGAGACCAGATTGAGGCTGGATTTTTCTCTTGCAAAGGGCGGGGGGAGCTTTGGAGCAGTTGGGTGATTTATCAGTCACGAGGATGATGACAGGAGAAACTTCCTTGAGTTACGTATTTCTAGAAGCCAGACACTTCCATGGGCGTGTGCTGTGTGCACATGTGCTCGCTTGTGTGAGTGTGCCTGGGGCGGGGGTTGATGTGATTTCGTGACTCTGGCGTGTGTGGCTAAAAGTATTCATTAAATGGACTCCAGGTTGCTGTTACTATATTTTCAAGCAGTTTCAACTCAAGAAGTAGGAATACTGTTTTCCACTAGCAATCCTGGCAGACAAATATATTGTTTCATATCTTCCTTTTCTTCTCTATGGCAGATTACTTAATAGGATCTTGAGCAGATTCGATAGCTCCCAAAACATCTTCAATAATTAAAAGACCAGATTTTTTTTTTTTTTTTTGTCTTTTTGATACAGTGTCTCACTGTGTAGTTCAGGCTGGCCTTGAGCTCACTTTGTAGCCCAGGCTGGTCTTGAAACAACGATTCTCCTGACTCAGCCTCCCCAGGGATCACAGGTATGCGCCACCATGCCCGGCTTTGCTCTGTATTTGTTGATATTGTTTTTATTAATAGTAGTAGTCACAGTAATGATACTGAGGATTGAATACAGGATCTTTGTACTAAATCACATTATGTCCCCAGCCCTTTTCTTATTTTTAAATTTTGAGACATGGTCTCACTAAGTCACCAAATTGCCCAGGCTGGGCTCGAACTTGCAATCCTTCTGTGTCAGCCTTCCAGAAAAAACTGGGATTACTAGGCAGCCATGCTTGGCTCTCATTCCAATATAATGCTTCCTTTTCCTGGCCCTGATTGAGTTCCTGGAGTGCAGGGAGTGCAGGGTGGGGGGAGGCACACTCTTCTACTGCCCCCGACCCAGCCCACCTTCGAGCGCGTGGTACTGAGGGGAGGGCACATGTGACTTTCCTCTGAGCCATCTCTGCCTTCTCTCTTGTAAGGGACAGGCACATATTACAGTGCTCCGGCTGATGGCTGTGGCTACGTCACCTTCCCATACCCGCTGCCTGTGGGTACCTGTTGGGAGTTCTTCTGTCTTTCTTCCTCTCTGTGTACCTGTCTGTGTCTCTCTGTCTGTCTCTGTCTCTCTGTCTGTCTCTGCCTGTCTCCCCCCACCTCTTGTATCCCTGGGCCAGCCCGGCAGCCGGAGTCCTGTCCAAATTCTCTGACCTGGGAGCTCAGACTCTTCCACAACCGATTGTCTCATCCTGTGGCCCGGCCCCAGGCCCTCTGGCTAAATCAGGACAGAACAAACCAAGTCCGGTTTCCTTCCATTGTGTCTCCTGGGGCCTGGGGACTCTCACATGTCTTTGTTCTTTGTTACACCAAACAATCCCACTTCTCTCTCTCCAATTTAACTCTTTCTCCAGCTCTCTTCCTTGTTTGCCTGGATGAGTGGAGAGCCATATGTTTGCTTCTTGGACAAAGATCTAACCAGAGGAGCAGACGCCAGTCTTCTTTTTGTTCACTCTTGTTTTTTTCAAGCGATTCTCTTGGGCCCCTTGGCTGGGGGAAGTGGACGGATAGAACAGCCTTGGCATCTACACTAGGCTGGTAATTCATTCTTTCACCTCCTCGGGCTTAGACTTATACTGATATTGGAGAGGAAGAACTGTTTAGTGCTAGGACCTACATTTTTCAGCCAGGGTATGGATAAACTTTTATTAGGATGCAGCCATGTTCACACACTGTCTGGAGCTCTAACAGCAGAGGCGAATAGCTGCAACAGCGGCCATGTGACCCACAAAACTGAAAACAGAGTCCCTGACCTTTCACAGAAAGTTTGCTGACCACTAAGTAGAGAATCACTGTTGATTTAATGAAGCTGTTTGTTTTTTAAATTAAATATTTGGTCTTTGAGGAACCTAGAACAAGAGCTCAATCCAAGTTAATGGTCTCATAAATTTTATCTAACGGTGTGTGTATGTACGTTTATACGTGCATATAACACATGTATATTCACAGTTGTCGTAACTGGATTAAAATCTGTTGCTATCGTTATTTACTTTGATGCTCCAAGTGACCTCGGTTTGTGTTCTCCTCACTCATCGCTCCCCCACTGGCAGGGCAACTTATTCCAGGTGTATTTCCTCTCTTCTCTGCCGAAGCTCGAGGACCAGCTTTTTCTCCAAGGAGCCCGTGATTGGCTGAATTTTCACTAAGACCAAAAAATGCATTGATAAAGGCAATTCCTAATCTCTGGCTATAGTTTCTGAAATCACGTATAGACAGAGATTGTACAGTCTCAAGTATCCCTTCAGAAAACTAGAAACAGAGCCACCATCACCTACACACCTGTATTTATTGTGGCTCAGTTCACAATAGTCAAGATATGGAACCAGCCTGGGTGCTTATTTGTGGACGAATGGATGAAGAGAACATGATATACACACACAGTGGAGTGCTACTCAGCCACAAAGGAGAACAGAATTATATCATTTGTAGGAAATGGGTGGAACTGGAGAACACGATGTTCAGTAAAATAAACCAGACTCAGAAAGACAAGCATCACATGTCTATGTGGACCAGAGAGACAGAGACAGAGACAGAGACAGAGACAGAGACAAAGAGACGATGTGCAAGTACAGAGAGACTCCTAGGAATAAGGGAGATCTGCAGGAGAGGAGCTTAGGGGTGGAGCATGGATATGCACAGAACACCTTGTATTTATGTATGAAAAAGACATAATGAACCCCAGTGTTTTATAGAAATTAATATGCTCTTATATATGGAACAAAAGCAGGACTCAGGATATAGCTGGGAGGCAGAGCGCTTGCCTAGTGTGCACGAAGACTTGGGTTCAGTCCTCAGTACCTCAAAGAAAAAATTGACACGCGAAGAACTCCTGGCCAGCCTTCCTGCCCTGACAGCCCCATCTGGCGGGCCCCGCGCCCACAGCTGCCCACCCTTTGCCCCTCCTCTCCGCAGCACTCAGCCGCCGCCTGAAGTTTGCTTCTTCACTGGTGCAGTCTGTGATTTTCTTTCCACCCAGTTAGACTGTAAGGATCTGCCGAGCTTTTCTTTCTTTGTTTAATCAATGGTAAGAAGAGCTCATGTTTGCACCAGGAATAAAACCAGCAATAAATACTAAGGATAGATCAGTCAGATTCTTCACACCCAGTGACGAGGAAGCAAAATGTTCTAGCAAGTTTGCAAAAACAAAGGTGAGGCTTTGCCCATCTTCAGCTCAGTGCCTGGCAGGTAGGAAGTGCTGAAGTATCTGCAAGTGACCTAAAGCAAGTGCATGGCTTTGTACAGATATGAGTCTGATAGCCTAAATGTAGGTTTAAAGTATAAAATGAACTGGGGATGGCGGTGTACACCTGGAATTCCAGCACTCTAGGAGGCTGAGGCAGGAGGATCAGAAGTTTGAGTTCAGGCTGGGCAATTTAATGAGACCTGGTCTCAAAATAAGAACGAGCTGGAACATGGTTCAGTTCTTGTTTCACACACACACACACGCGCGCACACACACACACACACACACACACACACACACACATCCTTTGTCCTGCATATAATGAATATTAACTGTTAGGCTTATAAGGGCCTGACAGTCATAATGCATAGCTACATGTGTAGAACTAGAACCTGGCATGGTTGGTAAATTTTCCTTTTTTGAGGCAGGGTCTCACCATGTAGTTCAGGCTGGTTTTGAATTTACTAGGTAGCTCAGGTTGGTCTCAAACTTACAGCGATCCACTGGCCTTGAACCCATGGCAATCCTCCTGCCTCAGCCTCCTGAGTGCTGCAATTACAGGCATGCGCCACCACACCCAGCTAAATATGGAAAAGAGTGAATGGAATCTTCCTCTTCACAGGCCCTACAAAAACAGTACTATGTCTTGGCTCCAGTTTTTTATCTGTGAAAATTTTTCAGATGACGTTTTCCCCCCAATTCTACCCTGCTTAGACAAGCTTCTCCACCACATATCCAGACAGAAAAATTCCATGCAAGCCATCACCGCAACGTCAGTGTTTGAGGAAATTCCCCACGTTTCCAGTATCCCTGTGATACTCACACAGCCCTATCTCCTGCTGAAGTAACTGCGGCTTTCTGCATGTTATTCCCAAACACCTTCCTGCGCTCGCTGTGATTATTCTTTAAGCTTCTTCCCCTGAGCTGGGTGCTCCCTAGCGGTCTAGTTTGACCGCTCTCTGCCACGTGGCACCACTGTGGCAACACTCAGCAGGGCTTTACCTCACCTCACCTGCCCAGAAACTGTGGAAGGCGAGAGGCTGAAGGTGCCAGGCACCAGAGGTTAAATGTGTAGATGCGGCAGGAGCTGGTGTGTTCGTGACCCATTACATCTAACTAGTAAGGAAACGAATCTGAGAAAAATAGATATGACCTAAGAGTTTTCAACCAGTGCCCTTCGAGGTCACAAGTTACATTTCAAACACGCTGTCTTTTCTGCCACTTTCTTAGTGCTGTCCGTCCTCCTTCTGTCTGGGCTGCCGTGATGGTGGGGCCTCATCCGGGGCCTCAGAACTTAGAAGGGTCCCTGGCAGTTGGCGGTGGGAGAGGCCAGCAGCGGCCCAGGCTCCTTGTGCATAGACGGTACCACGTTGCTTTGTTCACACATGGCGGCCCTGAAGACTCTTAAAAGGGCCGTCATCCCAGTCACCCCAAGGGGCCTCCCGCTGACAGCATCACCCTGGTGGTTGGGTCCCATTCTGCAGGTGACTTCTCAGGGGACACAGATATTCAGGCCATAACAACACAGTACAACTTGCAGCAGGAAATCCGACTTGAGGTCAGTTCTCTGCTGTCATCTGGTCTAGGAGATGTCCACATATTACAGGGACTCGTCTTGCCCATCAGGTCTGTCCCGGACAAAGATAAGTGTCCGTTGGCCCCAGCTCAACACGAGGCTAGAGTGGAACTAAATACAAAGCTGGTTTTGACCTCTGAGCTTTGGTTATGTCCAACAGCAGCACGAGGAGGGGCGGAAAGATCTGTGAGAGCTCTGTATGGCCTCCATAACTTTTTTCTAAGTCCAAAATTATTTCAGAACAAAACTTTAAATAACCTGCATTTATACGTGGCTTATAGGCAGTGGCTGAACTGAAGTAATTCACTCTACTCTCACACGTGTTGAATGCTGTCTCCGACAGCCTCTGTTCTTCATCGCATTCTGCCTTAGGCTCACTTTTGTGGTGTGACGCTTACACTGATGGCTGCCTTCCCTCCCTGGGATGGCCCTTCCTTGGGGCTGTTCTCCCCAGGCATCCGATAGGCCCCAGTACCCTGCCCCAGGGCCAGGGGAGGCTTCCAACCCAGAGCATTGACTGGCCATCTGGCCGCCTGAGGCTTTCAGTGCTCCGTGCCCTGTTCCCTAAGGGTTGTGTGTGGGAAGCTTGGTCCTCAGTGTGGTGATGTGAGAGGTAGAGGGAACCTGAAGAAGTGGGGGGCCTATTAGAGGTGCTCAGAGCAATTTGAGGAAATGCTCTCGGAAGGGATGGGGCCCCAGGCTCTCTGGCTTCCTGCCTTCCATAAGCTTCCCCCGACTCTGTGACCCTCTCCAGCAGGAGGCCCTCACCAGAGGCACCATATGGGGCTGCTGACCTTTACGCCTCTAAAACTATAGGTAAGCTTCTTCACTTTAAAAGGTGACCTAGCCTCAGGTCTTCCATTACAGTAACACAAAACCAGTATCCCATGGAAAGGCAAGCACCGCCAGCTTTGCCTGCATCTTCCTGCTCTCAAACACATGCTGGTTCCAAGGTCAGAACTCAGCCCTCCCAGACAGCTGACCATGGTCGCCATCTCCAGTTGGCCTGCCCCTCTCACCTTAGGCCATGCTAGCCAGAAGAGGGAGCACTTTTAATAAGAGTCTTGGAGCCTGGCTTTAGTCTCCTCCAAACCCAAGGGTCTACCCACCTGCATCTGTGCTCCGGTGTCTCACCAGGCAGATGCCACTCTACCAAATTCCAGCTGGTTAAAAAAAAAGGAAGAGGAACAACTTTTTCCCTCACCTTTTGAAACAATATGTGGAAAGAGAAAATAATTTTTAAAAACTCACATTACCCATAATCTCATCAGCCAACAAAAAACAAGATAGTACCTGGGATGTTTTTACAATTTAAAGTAATTATTGCTTGGCATTCTGATTTTTAAAGCAATGAAGTATATTTCCTGATACATTAAATCTCTACCCCACGCTCACTTAAGATGCCCTTTAATGAAAGGAGCCTGAGAAGTGGGGATGCAACTGCTGCGTTTCAGAATCTCATTGCAAATTTCTGTCAGTACAAACTAGCAAGGGATGACTACATATTGAGAAAGAAGCGAAAGTACTATTTACTGGTAAGTACCAGAAAATGTGATGTGTCCCACATGGGAAAACTATTGGAAGTAATGAAAACGTGCAATAAGGTGCCCACATGTAATAGCTAAATCCATTGCTTTCCTTTAACACAAGTGTTCATAACAAGCTCCCCCGAGTAGGCACACACACACACACACACACACACACACACACACACACCCCCTATAAAGACGCATGACAGCCAGTGTCATGTGACATGTGAAAGATTTGTGCAGAAAAGCTATGTCAGGGAAGCACACCTAAGTGCCACATCCACTGCAGTCTGTACTGGAAGGTGTTACATCAATTTCTTTGTGTACGTTTAGGGAGCAGCTCACCCAGGAGCCGTCGAGCACCTTGGGGAACACGCATAGAGGGGAATGAGCAGGAAAACCTACACCGCTACTTTGCAGCTGGCCTTGAGGTCCTGAGTCCCAGCACCTCCTCCTCCGACCCCTCATTCAGAGCCCCTGCTCCTTTGCTGGTGTACACGGTCTAGATGACTTACCCAGGCAGGTGACCGGGCCCTCAAGTATGGGGTTTGAGCCTCTGGTCACCAAGATAAATAGACTGACCAGTACTGGATCATTCCCAAAGTATGAAAGAAACATGGCACCCACACTGATTTAAATAACTGCCTGAATAAAAACTTAAAATAGGGCAAGGAGACAAATCTGTACAGAAGACTGCAAATAATTTGTATCATGCTCTACTCTAAAAGAGGTACAGCATAATCCCCACCCCTGCAGTAGTCACTCTCCTGATAGCGACTTCCTTCCAAAGACTGAAGTGCGGTCATGAGAAGGGCTCACTTGATAGTGCAGAGATGGCGCAGACGCTAGCGCAGCCAGGGGGTGCAGGTCAACCTTCACGGAATTTGAGAGCATGGAGCCCGGACATGACGTGCCAGAAACGGCACATGACTTCAGCAGTCTTCCTTCCCGAAGCCCCAAATCCAGCTGAACTGAGAAAAACATCAGGCAGTATGAATCTGGGGGCGCTCCCCAACGTGTGTGGGCAGTGTTGCACAAACTACTGTCGTCAACACCGGGAGCCTGTGGAAATGACACCGCCTAAGTCTGGCACGGGCTCCTGGAAGTGAGGGTGAGGGGTACGAAGTAACACATAGGCCTAACTGATGTCCACCTACAGGGCTGTGCTGTCCAGTATTAACAGTCACGTGGGGCTAGTAAAATAACTAAAGCTAAGTAACAACACTGCTCAATCATACTGAAAAATACTAGCCTCATTTCAAGTACTCCATGCATGCGGTTACCATATAGATAGGACAGATGCAAAACCCTTTCACCATGGTAGAAATTCCACTGGACAGCACTGCTGTAAGGTGTATGCATGTACTGTACTCCACTGACAAGGTGCCTAGGAAGATACAGGCCAGAAGCTGCTACCTCTGGGGACCCTAGTCACCACTTTCCCCTTGTAGGGAGGCGAAGCAAGGGCCCACCACTGAGCTATACTCCAGCTCTCCTGTTAATCCTGCATTCCTCTGTACTATTTCACTTTTACCCTATATTCCATAGCTTTCCATTTGTATGAGCATATATTTTTATTACTTTTATAGCTTGAAATTTTTCATTTTGGTTTTAAAAATACTTTTCCATAAGCCGGGCGTGGTGGCACACACCTATAATCCTAGCACTGGGTGACTGAGGCAGGAGAATCATTTGCAAGTTTGAGGGTAGCCTGGGCTATGTAGTGAGACTCTGTCTCAAAAAAATATATATATATATTTATTTAAAAATGGTGTGTAGGGCCAGGCGTGGTAGTGTATGCCTATAATCCCAGCACTTGGGAGGCTGCGGCAGGAGGATCACTGTAGGTTTGAGACCAGCCTGGGCTATAAGAGTTCAAGGCCAGCCTGAACTGCATAGTGAGACTCTGTCTCAAAAAAACCAAGAACAACAAAAACCATTAAAAATGGTGTGTAAGAAGTTCTTTAAATATTATTTTCCTTAATAGTTAATAATTTTCCATGTGCTCATTGGAGATAGTACTTACTTAACAATTTTATAGCTGAAATGCTGCTGCTAAAAAGCTTTAGCATTTGATGATTATGATACTATTAACATGAATCATTTTCCTGAACTGTATCTTTAAGTAAAAGAATGAATATAGATCAGGAAAATATTAACTTACTCTTGGGCCGGGGATAGAACTCAGTGGCACAGCACCTGCCTGGCAAGTACAAGGTCACAAAGTTTGATTCCCAGTATCAGAAACAAACAAACATATTCTTGCTTCAATTCTTAAAATAGTTGTACACAATTTAAACACACTGATCTTCCACTTCCCTCTCTTCCCGGTCATTCCCCATTACTCTTCCCAACCACCACAAGGGAAAGCTTAATTCTTTTCAGTGGGCGGGACTGTTAGAGGGGTATGCATGGAGGACACACTGTCTTTTCTTTTTGCAATGGTGGGAATCAAACCCAGAGTCTTGCCCACGTGAGGTATGTGCTCTAACACTGAGCTAGGCCTGAACCCCTTTTCTTTCTATCATGCTAGGAGAATTGCTGTATGTAACATGTTCTTTTGCGGATTTTAACCAACCATCAAACAAACACGCACAATAGCCCCCCAAATGGAAAAACAAGGTATTAATTTATTTGAGGGGGGTTACAGAACATCACCAAAAACAAAGATAGCTACAGTAGTTTCGGTACAGGACGTGGGCTGGCAGACACCCACCAGCCCGAATGCTCCACCCTTCCATATGATGAGGACGTAAGGGGCACAGAGGTGGCCAACAGACATGTAAACATCTTCTGTTCCAGAACAGTTTCTCACGCTACATGAGAAAGATCCAGTGTAAAACAGCTCCTCTTCCCAGGCACGATCGCTCACATCATTGGCTGGAAAGAGACCAGCTGTCAGCCCTCCTGGCCTGGCCTGCGCTCTACCCTTCCACCCCCCCACACAGTTCCTTTTTCCAGTAGCAGGAGAAAGAGTTTTACATCACAGTCCTCCCCTTTAAATATGATTAACATTCAACAGGTACAATTATAGAAAAAATAAAACTGTGTTCATTCGATGTATCATCAGTTATGCTATGTGCTTTTCATTAGAATAAATAAATATTTAGGAACTCGGAACTAGAGGAATACTACAGTAGACTTCACATTTTTCTGAGGTGCCAGAACTTTTTCTCAATATTAACACTGAGAGCATTCTTACATTCTACCTGCTCTGTTATATTAAATATGGCTTTATTTCACCCTCTGCCGATACTCCACCTCAGGAAATGAACTGAGAAGACCGGTAAGAGAATCCCAAGTCTCACCCAGAGAATTAGCTCCCTGATGCACGTTAATCTCTCTAAGCCTCAGTTGTTCATCCGCAATATGGAGGCGCCTGTGAGAACCGAGTGAGACCTTTGCCAAGTTCGAATGGAATGAGGAACAGGAAGCCAGTGGGATAGCTAGAATGCAGCAGGCTGGAGACAGCTGGCTCCGTCTCCTCCCTGCCACTTCCTCCTGAATAATCGGGAGTAACTCTCACCCTCTGAGGACCATCTCCTTTGTCTGACATCACCATACACGATCACACTTAGGAATATGTTAAACACAACTACTACTTTGTAAGTCTCCACCGTAGGCTACTCAGTGTTAACAGGACTCCTAAAAGTTGTGCTGTGTGTGTGTGTGTGTGTGTGTGTGTGTGTGTGTGTGCGCGCGCGCGCGCACGTGTGGCCCTGGGGTACAAACTCAGGGCATCCTCCCATCTCAGCCTCCCAACTGGATAAGATCACACCCCGGTTTATTTGCAAGAGCTGTGGCGTGAAAGCTTCTGTCTGGCTTCCCTCTCGTCTCAGCACGTATCCAGGGGCCCCAGGCCCTCAACACGCACTGGATGTGGGCTGGATGAGCGAGTGGGAGGAGTGGCAGTGCCCGCCCGCAGCGGGAGCCCTCCGGAGGAGCTGCTCAGAGGACACCGCGCTGCGGTGAAGCCACTGTGCGGGACGGACCTGGTCCCTGCCGCTAGGTGAATGACGCTGGGGGAGGAGTCCGAGCAGCTGTTGGCTCTGAGGCACCCCTGACTCCAAGCTAGACATTCGCAGCCTGCTGGCAGGACCCCTTCATCCTTGGGGGTTTCTCAACTCTCTGGGTGGGAAGCACAGAAGAAAATCAGAGCCTCACGGCACCCAGCAGAGAACCGTTTTGTGTTGCTGAGATCCTTTTCTTGCAGCTGACTCTTGTCTTTCAGTGGTTTAACTGCACACACAGCCCCGACCCAGGCGGAGTGACGTGCTAGTGCTGGACCTTGGGAAAGAGATCTGTCCTCCATAAGGGAGTCGGCCTCTGCCTGTGTGTGCGTAAGCTGGGCTGGAGGCTGCAGACGTGTCCTCCAAGTCCTCCTCCAAAGAAACTCAGTCCCCATGTCCCTATGCAGTGTGACCCCTGGGACACGTTATGATGAGGAGCACCTTGTGCAGTGATCAGGTGACCCTTCAGTTCATCACTGATCAGAACAACAGCCTGACACAGAGGTGGCACCCAGAGGCTGCCTGGCAGCCAAAGTGCCAGGATGGGTCCACACACGCTATCCTGTTAGCATTGGCACCCTTCACAGCGTCCAGTGGGCCTTTTGAGTCTCACTACGTTGCCAGGCCTGAAAGCCTTAACATCGCCAGGGCAAAAGTCTCTGGCAAAGCCTGCGACAAAGCCCGCCAGCCGCAGTCTCCCTTCAGGCCTGGGCAGCGGCAGGTCAGAAGTACCAGCTGGGCTGTATGGCGGTTTCGCTCTGATTAAGGGTTCTTTCCCGAAGCCTCAGTTCCAGGCACTCCACGGTGAGCGGGTAGGTATGGAGCTCGAACTTGTTAGCAAACAGGCTGGGCGAACTCATCAGCCACTGTAAGTCTCCGTTTCCATAGATGCAAATGCCGTGTACATAGTGGCCTGCAGGGGGAAACAAACAGTCAGAACACGCGGGTTTTAGAAGTCCGGGTGGAGGGTCGGGCAGGTACAACTGACCCTCCTGGCTGGCCAGTCTGCGCCAGGTGTGCTGAGGCTCAAACGGAGCACGGTTCAGTCAGCCCAGCCGTGAGGAACCTGAACTCTACTTCGCAGTCCGAGAGGCAGTTCCGTGTTTGGCACAGGCCTGTAATCCCGGCACTTGGGAGGGTGAGGCAGGATGACTGCTGTGAGTTCAAGGGCAGCCTGGACTACATGGTGAGATCCTATCGCAACCAATAACAAGGTTATAGCATAACAGGTGTCACCAGGCAATCCAGGTTAGTGGAGGAGAATCAGAGCGGATTCCCTACCTCCCCTCAGTCGTGGGATGCGCACCGCTGACCTCAGCCCTGAACCTCACCTTCCCCTGGGATCTCCGCCTCGAAGTCTGCGCGCTCTTCAGTGCCCCAGCGCTGCCCCGCTTTCCACCTCTACAGTGTGCTGTGAACACAGTCTGAGCCCTCCCACCCTGGGCCGAGTCATTCCGGCTTCTGGTCTGCATGGCCCCCGCTGAGGGTCTCCCCTGCTTCCTTCTCGGGAGGCCCGCTAGTACAGCCAGAGGGATGGTTTGACAACATTCACGGGCCGGTCTCCACCTCTCCGGAGGTGAACGATGGCCCCCAAGACTCCTTAGACTCGGCTCATTCATTGCCCTGTGGGTCCCACTCTCCCCGGGGTCCCCTTGGTCACTCGCTCTGGCCACACGGGCTTCAGGCCCCAGCACTCTTGCTCGGACGGCCCTGCAGCGGGTCCCGGCCCCCCCCCCTCCCGCACAGCCCCAGGCTCTGCTTCATGGCCACCTCCTCCGTGAGCCCTCCCCAGCGGCCTTGCCACTTCCTCATTTAGTGTCCTTGGGAACTCATGTCCGTGCTGCACAGGGAAATCATTTTGCTCACTGTCACTCTCTCTCTCTCCAGACAATTGTTTTCTGCTTTGCTCTCAGCCTAGACCGTAATCCCCAAGCTACGACTTCAGAGCATTTTATTCACACCTGCACTCTGCATTCACAGCAATGGTTGGTAAGTACTGGATGTTCTAAGTTAACAGTTGTTGAACAAAAAGATGGAGAAGGGTGGGTGGAGAATTCATGGACTGGCAGAATGGGAGACGTCGGGGCAGGGGCAGTTTTGGGTGGATGGAGGAGAAAGTGCAGAGGTGAGTTTCCTGCTGGAATAAGGATTACGGTGGGGCAGGAGGGTGGAACGTCTCCCAGGGCTCTCCCTGGCACACAACAGGACCCTGGGAGGCTGACAGGGGAGGAAGGGCTCAACCTTCCATCCTTTGGATGTGGGGACTCTCGGAGAGTTTGGAACAGAAGAGTCAAATGACAAAGCTGATTTTAATTGATCAATTCTGCAGTACAAGATTTGGAATCCATGAGACTGCATACTAACAGGTCCTAAACCAGACAGATGGGGGGCATGTGTGTTACTGGGCCACTGTGTTGCCTACAGTGCTCTGCTGCCTGTGGATTCTGCATTTTCTTTTTCCTGCGCAGTGATTTGGAGGGAAATTTCTGTGCCCTTAACTGTAAGCTTTTATACACTCATTGGCATACCAGGTAATGCAAGAAAAAAACGAGAGGATTGGGCTTCAGGCTACACGCTTGGGCAGGTTCCTGGCAAAGCCAACTCTCACAGCCCCCATTGGTCACGTGATCAGTGGCAGTCCCCACAAAAACACAAGCCCGCATAACCCCTGGCTCCTCCTCTGGGGGGGTGGCCCTGGACAGGAAGACTGCAGCAGTTCCTCCTGGCGGCGTGGGCTCTCCGAGGGTGCTAGTCAGGGTGACATCCTCCAGCACCAGCGTCAGGCATGCAAAAGAGGCTGGGGTAATAGGGAACTGCAGAGAAGTAGGAAGCTGGAGGTTTTCACTGGAAACAGGTGCAGGTAAGATACATGAGCAAGTGAAGCCCCGGGCTGGAGAATGGAAGCAAAGCTTTTTCACCACAGGCAGAGAAGGCAAAATTGCCATATTCTCATTCATTCGATCACTGAGTGGAGGTTTACTGCATGTGTTATGGGCTCAGCTGTGCGCCCCTCCCAATTCCTACACTGACTCCTAGTGCCCAGCACCCGGGGTGGGGGTAGGGTTGCTAAACTGGTAATTAAGGTAAGAGGAGTTCTTGAGGGTGAGTCCTTATAAGAAGAGGCATCAGAATACAGACAGTGGAAAGACCACACGAGGACTGAGGAGAAGATGGCCATTGGCAATCCAAAGGTGACGCCTCAGAAAGAGCCAGCTCTGCTGATGCTTGGCCATGGCCTTCCAGCCTCCAGAATGTGGAGAACACTGATTCTAGTCTGCTGCATTGTGATGGCAGCTCCTGAGGCCTAATGCATGGCCATGCCCACTGTGTGTCAGGCAAGACCTGGAATAGAAAGAGGCCCAGGACCATTCTAGGTCCTACTCCATAGTATGCTCCGGACATGGAGATGTCCCGGGGCTTCCAGATTTTGCCCATTTGGAAGAACACCCTCTCTCCTAGTGTCACATGCCGTCATGCCTGAACCCCCACAGCTCTCCAGTCTTATCCCAGGGGAGGTATGGGCTGGCGTGAGGGATGAGGACCCAGTGTGCTCTGGGGGGAGAACAAGACCTCTCCTAACAGCTCCGCTCCCAAAGCAGTTTGAGGACTAACAAGTGCGAGAGTGGAAACTAGCCAGAAGAAAGTATTATAATTTGAAGCGACTTCAGGTCCCTAGGTAATTCAAAGCTGGAGAATGTCTGTGGGATATTTAAACTGTGAGATATTTAAACCAGGTCTTGAAGCCTGACCTCTCTGTGTGGGTTTCCCTGAAAACAAAGACCTCGCTGGAAAAGAATCAGCCATGAAAACCAGACCTAACAACATCAGCCCCAGTCTACCCTCGCCCTACCCGCCTCACAGAGGAGCCACCGAAAGAAGGGTGATGGCAGCAAGCTAAACCCAGTCTCGGTTCTCTCCCCGTGATGCCCCCTGCCTCGGAGCTGCCCTCAGACGGAAACCGAGGGGCAGGGCCTAAAAGCGTGAGATCAGCGCCTCACCGTGGCAGCCTCCGTGTTTGTCTTCCATGTCGATCCACTTCACAGCTCGGAGGTTTCCAGTCCAGGATGCATTGGGCATAGAGCCAGGGACACCTGCACCATTGATGAAGAAGAGATGAGAATCAGGGTGGGAGACAACAGCTCCACCGGGAAGCCTGAAAGCCAAGCTTCTCTTTTAGGAAATCACCCTTCGTACCTCACACAGATTAGTGTGCACCGGGCCGCATACCTTCTTTCCTCCATTTGATCTTCTGGTTTTTGTTTTGTTTTGTTTTTTAGCTAGGGTCATGATGTGTTGCCCAGGCTAGACTGGACTCTAGTGATCCTCCTGCCTCACCCTCCCAAGTGGCTTTAACTACAGGTATGTGCCACCAGGCCAAGCTCCAACTGATCTTTTGCGCTGTCGTGTGTACTGTAGGGTAGCGGGCGGCATTCCCGGGTCTCTACCCACTAGGTACTAGCAGCACCATCCTCCAGCTGTGACAACCAAAATCCCAGCAGACGCTGCCCCAGGGGGTGGGGGGAAAACCCCCGACTTGAGAGACACAAGGCGGCCATCTCAGCCCTCTCCAGCTTGATAAGTTCTGGGTAGGTCACAGAGGTTAAGGTCCACTTAGCTACCCAGGACAGTTTTTTGTTTGGTATTACTGGTTTGCAGTACTAGAGATTGAACTTAGAGCATTAGCGCTTGGCTACATTCTGAGCCCTTTTCAAATTTTGTATTTTGAGGACAGGATTTCTCTAAACTACTGAATTGTACCAGGCTGGGCTTGTGCTTGTGATCCCCCACCTCAGCCCCTGGACTGCTGTGATCACAGGCCTGAGCCTGGCCATACAGGGTGCTTACAGTGCTATATAAGGGCGCATCAGGGCAGCTGAAAGAGGAACCCTCTGCCTCCGAGGAGCTGCTGCACTTCTCCCCAGTGAGTAATGGTGTTGGAACCCAACTGCGGTGACGACAGTGCACAGATGTCTAGACTCAACAGCAACAGTCCTCTTTGGGATGCCTGTCTAACTAGTGGACACACTGTGGCAGGTGGATAACGTCCCTGCCCCCAGACACACACACTGTGGACACAGATGCCCCATGCTGATCCCTGGCACCCCAGAATCTGCCACATTGCAGGGCATGGGGGAACAGAGGGTTCATCCCCTGAGCTCCAGACAGGGAGAATTCTCTGAACCAGAATTCGGGGTTCAGGGCCATTCCAAGGGCCCCTGTCAGACGCCTAACCTCAGCGCTGTAAGGCAAGACACGCAGGTTGTTCAAACTAAGTTTGTGGTCATTTGTTAAAGGAGCAAATAATAGAAGCCAATTCACATACTACCAAGAAAAAAATTACTTAATATGTTGGTACTTTTTCTAATAAGAAGAGAAATTTGGACAAGGCCAACACTTTTACATGCCCAGTCCCCTTCACTTCTTTCAAAGAACTTTGCCTCTTTACAAACATTCATAAGACCACGTGCATGTTGGGAAGAAAAGCAGCTCTGTTCTTTTGCCCTGTGGTCACATGAGAATTGTATAATGATCTAAATCTGGAATTGTACCCGAGTTTCTCAACTAAAATTAAATTTTACGACAGTCTTTCCTATAAATAGCAGGGATCTTTAACCCCAGCTCTGAAGGCAACAGAATCTTTTCTTGTAGTCAAGAAAAACATTCAGCAAAAACACTTGATGAAGTAACGTAACTTATTGCTCCACCTGATACACTTGAGAGCGTCGAATCTTAGCCACTAGACCACCAGGGAGCGTCAGCACCTGATATACTTGAAAAATCCTTTTAGTGCCTGCCAATCTGAAAGGAAACATCCTTCTTATACTCTTAACACAGGTTTAAAAGATTGAAATTTGGCTTGGTTAAGTTAGGGTCAGGGGAAAGGGGTCTGGAAAAGAATTTAGTTTATTTTACTTATATCAACAAGACTAGCTGATGTGTGTGGCATTTATGAGTATTTAAATTACTACATCAGAAGGATGTGAATAAAACATTCCCATGTCAAAACATCCCTTAATGTTTAAGTGCTACATTTTTGAAAAGACGTTTTTCTTCCTCTTTCATTGATGTTTTTCTTCCTCTCTCACTTTCATTAATATTGATCATCACAAACTTACTCAGAAAGACCTATTATTCCAGAGAAAGGAGCGTGACACTAATAATTAATGACCTCCTAATAAACATACATCTTCTGACCTCCTGCTACTGATATTCCAAATCTCAACTTCTATGTTTTCTATTTGAGACAGATCTCAAACACATTTATGTTTAAATATTAGCCATGTTTGGGCATAAAAATATTATATTCACTAGCCAGCTGCAGGGGCACACACCCATAATCTCAGCACTGAGGTAGGCTGAGGCGTCAGAATCCCAAGTTTGAGTCCTAACTGAGCACTTCAGGAAGATTCCGTCTCAAGAAATACAAAGGACTGGAGAGGCAGCTTGGTGGTCAGCTGCCCACTTGTTCAGCTGTACAGCTAGAACTGGAAGGGGAGGGAGGCGTACATAAACCTAGGTGAATTGCACTTTGTTGTCTTATTGCAAAGAATCCCGCTGCACAGAAAGATCTGGCAGGATTGGGCCTGGACCATTGCTATCCAAGTGCGGGATAAAAGACCCACACAGACCGAAAGCTATCAATCCCCAGGGCCAAGCTCTGCCTGCTGCTTCTACTCCTCAGAAGCCAGTAGGAAGTCTGTTTCCCTTTCCTTCCAAAACTGGTCTCAGGACACCGCACGATGGCACAGAGGCCGGCCTGGCAATAAGGAACTTTGCTGTCGAGCTAGCCCTACCAGACACCAGCTGGGCATCTTTAACATCCAGGACCCACTCCCTAGTGATGCGCGTGGGTTAGGCCAGTGGTTTTCAGTGCAGACAGCAGCCCACAGAGAACTAGGTTGCATCATCTGTCTCTGTCTCACACACACGCGAATGAACAGAAGTTTCACCAAACAATACTTAGGCTTCTCACATGCAATTTACTTGTTTATTTTATGTTGCCATCTAGTCTGCATTCATTGCTAGTAATTAAGAAACCACGAGAGTGAATTCTGGACTCAATTCTCTCTTTTTTGGTGGGGAGGTTCTGAGACAGGGTCTTGCTTGACCCTGCTTGACCCTTGCTTGCTAGTCCAGGCTCGTCTTGAATTCACAGTGGTCCTCCTGCCTCAGCACCCTAAGTGCCAGGATTACAGGAGAGCATTGCCACAGCCAACAGGAATTGCTTCTGTTGTTGCGGCTGTGATCTTTTTTTCCTGTTTGTCAGTGCCAGGAAGGCGGTTTTGGGGGTGATGGGTACAGGAGTCTATCCTCAAGCCACAAATACCCTAAAAGAGCCTATTTTTCATTCTATCTATGATAGGACAGGAAGAAGCCTGGCAATGTTATCAGAAAAAACATTCTGAACTATAAAATCTATTTCTTTCACTTGCTCTTCACAGGCTTATGAAAACAAAGCTTTGAGATTAAGTCTGTAGAGTAAGCAGGAATTGTTTTTCTTGGGGCCCAACCTTTATTGGTCAAATAACTGTGTCTGTTAAATAAATGAATCTGATCCTTTGAAATACAGGCCTTGTTTATACTGACTGGGCTTCTTACCATGTCCCCACACCTTAGTCCTCACTCTAGGAGGCTAATTTGTGCTAACAGGTTCCACTTTCCACCTAATGAGTGAGGAAGGAACATCGCTTTCAGATGTCAAGGAGGCGATCCTGGCAAGGGTACGGTATTGCAAGAGGCTTCTCACAGTTTTATTTATTTATTTTCAAGGGCTGGAGACTAAACCCAAGGCTTCAGCACTGAGCTACACCCTCAGCCCTCTTTATTTTTCATCTTCAGACAGGATCTCACTAAAGTGTCCAGGCTGAGCTTGAACCTGTGATACTCCGGCCTCAGCCTTGTACAGTGCTAGAATTACCGACATGCACCACCCTGCCCAGTGGTTTCTCACAACTTAATGGTGATGCTGGAAACTGGGACTATGGTAGAAAATGAGCTTGGTGACACATAGGAAAAGCCACCATAATTAGTGTTCTCTTCTGCAGTTAAACCTTCCAAATAAAAGAAGAAAATGATTTTTAAAGTGTAGACCTCTGTATATGAAGCTGTTTACTACATTATAACAGGATCTGAATTTAGACAGTACTTCAAATCTTTGTGGTTACTCCTTGTGTAATTTGAACAACTACTTGAACTCTTGAAGATATGGTGTAATTAACAAACTCCTCCCTCCCTTTTTTTGCCAAGGGGTCTTGCTATGTAGTCTGGGCAGGCCTTGAACCTGAATTCTCTTGCCTCTGCCTCCTGACTGCTGGGATTACAGGCGTGCACCCCTGTGCCGGGCTCGGTGGTGAGGTAACCTTTAAACACTCATAGGATTTAGTGCCATCATCCCTTGGTATCCTTGGGAGCTTGGTTCGGGACCCTGTCCTCCCTACCCTTCTGGATACCAGAAGTCCGAAGTGCTTGAGCCCCTTCTATAAATAGGCATGGTATCTGCATGTAACCCATGTCCATTCTCCGGGTACTTTAAATCACCTTTAGGTGGCTTGTGAAACAGCACAATGTCAGAGCCCCATCAACAGCTGCCTGCAGTGTTACTTACGGAGTACTGCAATGACCAAAAGAACTCTGTACATGTTTGGAATGAAGCAGTTATTTTTTGATCTGCGGTTGGTTGAATTTGCAGATGCAGAGCCTGTCAATACAGAAAGCTGACTGTATTAAGTGAACTATGACATGTGTTGTGCTTGGCAAATAATTATCAATAAGTGAGTGACAATGTAAGTTGCCTGGTAAAATCACAGGACTATAGATCTGTGGAAGAAACTGGTTTTTCACCACAGCGCAGGTTTCTCAAGCATGGCAACGCTGACAGCTGAGCCAGGTTGCCCTTTGTTGGAAGGAGACCCTGGGTACTGGGGCGTATTTAGTGTCGGGCCTGGCCTCTATGCAGTAGCAGACCAGAGCCTCAGCTGGGAAAATAAAAAGTCTCCACATATACTGCCAGGAGTCCTCATGGTGCAAGGTCACCCTCGGTTGCAAATAACTGATCTTAGATAACAAAACACAGCTGGGCGTGGTGCTGCACACTTGGTGGTAAAAGCCAGTGGGACAGTAACGCATGTACTGCCAGTGGTTCAAGCTTGCAGGAACATATTAATGTTATATTGCTCTTACACTTTTGATTTTACTGTTTCAAATATTGCTTTTGTTTTTTAAAAAAGGTTTACTAATGTAGCTGAGTCATATTTGTTTCATTGACTTAGTACTTGTGCTTATGAATAATTCCACAAAAGAAAAAAAATATACAAAATGTTGATAGTTGATTAACAATAGTAACAGAAATGTAGTGTTAAGTAGTTTGTCATCTCTGTTAACTCATTTTGGTCATTTTTATGAATAGATTTTTATGAATAGATTTATCACCTATTGATTCATTAATCATATATATATATATATATATATATATATGGGTTGTGTAACTGTGAGCCAAATAAACTTCCCTCCTTTAACTTTGTATGTTGAGTAGTTTGTCTCAGCAATGAAAAAAGTAACTAAGACAGAATTTGGTACCAGGAGTGGGGTTGCTGCTGTGATTATACCTGACCATGTGGTTCAAGAGCCTTTGGGAATGGCTTGTGGGAAGAGTTTGGAAGGTTTAGAGATGTGGACTGAAAAGGTAGCACTGTAATGCCTTAGACTGTACTGAATAGAAGGTTCTGGTCAGAGCTCAGAAGACTAGAAGGCTAATAGAAATCCTGCTGGTGAAGACCAGGCTCAGGAGGTTTCTACTAGGAAGGACTGTATTGGTTGTTGGACTCCAGATGATATGTTTTATGGGTTGGCAGAAAGTTTGTCTGCATTTTGCTCATGTCCACAGACTGTGCCTGAGACTTAAGATTAAAAGCATAACAGAAGGTGCCACATACATATCCCTTACTTTTCTACTGTAAACTTTTACTTTAGCATAATAGTAACTGGCTGTGCATCTCAGTACCTTTCCCTGAGAGATACAGGACATAATCTTTGTGTTTACCATCTTAGTATGATGAAAGGGAAGGTGTGTGCATGTGTGCAAAAGTGTCAAACCAGGATTTACACCCACATTATCCTCTGTGGAACAGTTTCTGCATATGTCTACCAGAGCATCACAGATGGTCTGGCAGACCCACACCACTCCAGGATTTGTTAAAAAGAAAAGTTTTCATTTTTCTGGTAGAAGTAGCCCAATTCAGTACAATGCCACACGAAAAATTAGATTGCAAGTTTTGGAGGTCAAAAGTGAATCATGAGATTACTCATGCATGGATGATAAAGATGATCCATTACAGTAAAATACATGCTGTCTTGGTTACTTTTCTCTCATTGCTGAGACAAAATACCCAATGCCCAAAATGAAGGAAGGGAAGGTTTATTTAGCTTACAGTTTGTGGAGGTTTCAATCCCTACTTGGCTGGTTCTGAGGCAGAGTGGCACATGGAAGATGGCAAACTGTTTAGAGCAGAAGAGCACAGCAAAAACAACCACCAAAAGGGAGGAATGGCCGCAGGAATGAAGCAGGCAGCCTCTTTCTCTCCCTTACAAATACAAACTATTCCCCCTAAGGTATAGCTCTCACACCCATAATCCCAGGAAACTATCTGCCCTAGGGCAGGTATAGCTCTCATACCCATAGTCCCAGTATTGGATCATGGATCAGTTATAAACTCTAAAAGCCACCAAATAACTGCATGAGGATTTGGGGGGACATATGGACACAAACCATAATACATGCTTTCATAATAGAAAGTGGTGTGGGTGCATGATAATGATAACTGATGATGGCCACATGAGCCAAAGTTCTTGTGACACTGGGCAAGAATCAACTGATAAGGACACAGGGAATGCTGACCCCCTTGTTTCAGATGATGAAGAAAAACAGCAACATGAGTACACATTTGACTAGTTGAAATGCTGTGAAATGGCCACGCAACCAAATTGAATGAGCCAATGTTAGAACTAGGTCTGAAAATACAGTGAGAGTCTTGGCAGAGATGAAAAGTATTGGACAGAATACTAGCACTATCATTCAGTGTTGGAACTTGTAACAGATGAAATGCTACAAGATGTTGTGAAATACACAAAAGCTGAGATGCAAGTAAAATGTTCTGTATGCATCAGTAGCCATATTCAAACATTTGTTTGTTTATTATATGATACCTCACTAGCTGAACTAAAAGCATTCATAGGTCTGCTGTGTGTAGCAGGTATTTCTCATGGTGATCAGAGGAATGTAAAATACCTATGGAAAAGTAATGGGTCAAAATATGGCATAAAAATGTATGCCTTTATAGATGAGAAGGCTCATTACGCTTTCAATTTAGATATTTATCCTGGAATTCAGCCATCAGGTCCTTATTCATATAGGAATACACAAAATGATGCTGTGAACAGACTTGTTGTCCCATCTTCCAATCTAATGGGAATGTGATTTGACATTTGACAAATCACATTTGACAATTGGTTTACCAGTTTCCAACTGATGTCACCTTTGCCAATAGAGAACCAAGTTGACCAGTGCAGGAACTGTATCCAGAAACAAAGCAACAATTCCAAATGAAATGTTGGAATTTCAAAACAGACAATTCTATAGTATAATCTTGGATTTTAGAAAGCTTTACACTGACCTCATATACACCAAAGAAAAACAAACTGGTATTGTCAATGTCAATATTGCACTGTGGGCCCCGCAGATGATCCGCAGTGGGCCCTGCGGCTGCTCCGCTGTGGGCCCTGCGGCTGCGCCACTGTGGGCCCCACGGCTGCGCCTCAGTTGGCCCCGCGGCTGCTCCACTGAGGGCCCCACTCAGGGTACCTCATGGACTGGACCCGCCCCCACCCATAGCACGACGACAGGGTGGAGCCAAGCGGTCCGCTGTGAGCATATGTGCTTTCCCACCTCCAACCATGGCAGTTTGTATACACCCGTGTATGTTATAGTATAGTTTGAGGCAGCTATATCTCTTCCCAGGGTGAGAGTCCAGGGGTATAGATAAACCCAGGAGTACAGTTATTATCACAGGGAAGATGACTGATTGAGTGGTAGGTAGGGCAATGGAGATGAGGGAGGAGAAAAATTGAATGATCAAATGGACCAACTTCTGTGTAACTGAGTAATAAAGGCGAAGGTAACATTATGTAAGACAGCATCCAGAGCTAATTCCCTTCTATGTTCTCTATAATTCTGTATTTCCTCAATCGTTTTTTTATTAACAGAAGTGAAGATAACTTTATATTATACAGCATCGAGTGCAAATTCCCTACTATCTTCCTTATAATTTGGTATTTCCTTTAATGTTTTTGTGTTGACTAATGTGAAGATAACTATGTAATACAACATCCAGTGCTAATTCCCTACTATATTCTGTATAACTTTGTATTTTCTGTATTGTGTATGGCTTTTCTGGTTCATATGTCTCCATTCTTTTGTCTTAAAAAAAAAAAAAGTCAATATGGCACCATGATGGAAATATTGATAGGAAAACCTCAACAAAATGGAAGCCTGAGACGGAAACTTTCTACAACAAAACCAAAGGTGGAGGAGATGTTGAAGAGTTATACAGCAACTATGATGTCACTGTAAAAACAAAACGTCGGCCATGTGTGAAGATTGCCTTGGGAGTGACAGCTGAAGCAAAGATTCTTTCTGTGGCACACTTTTGTGTTTACACTGCAGCTCACACTGGCTTTTATTTCTGATATTATCTCTTAGGTTTTTGTAAGCAAGCACACAGGTGATGTGAAATGTTGATGTCTATTCTAAGCACTCATTTTTACACATTTGATATTTTATTGACATTTTCCTATCATTTAGGTTGGATAATTGAAGTAGTTTTTTGGTAGAGTGGTATTGATATTACTGTAGTTCATATAGCAATTTATTTATGTTGTTCTTTTTTAGATTTCATACACCAAAAGCCAGTTGACTTTGAAAATTTTGATACTTTTTAAATAATCAGTAAATATTAAAAATGCAATATTTTATGTTTGTGGTATTTTTTCCTGTTAAGCACTCATTGTTTCATATAATAAAATTCATAAAATTAATAATTCATCAATAGAAATATTCTAAAGAGTAAACATGGGCATTGACACTTCCATGCTTGTACTTTGAAATGACATTAAGTGTGTTAGGCTCCAAGTTCAGGGTGGTGGACTAATCTTGCAGAAGAAATTTCAAGGCACTGTCTAATGCTGAGGCCAAGGTGGGGCTGCTGTTGGGGGCTTTTTGCCAGATCTATGTTGAGAATCAAGAACAAAGAGCCTACCAGAATGATGTAAAACATTGTGAGTTTGGTAGAAGTGAAGCTCCAGTAATGCTGTGGATTATACAGACAGAGCAGAGGAGGTCCGGACTGCTTAGAAGATACAGGAAAAGAGAAACAGTGGCTTGAGAGCATCAGAAGAAGAAGCAGGCCTCTACCCTTTGCAGCCTCAAAATTGCAAAAGGGAAAGACATTGCTTTGAGAAGAAAGCAATCACCAACCCAGAACACCAGGTTCCAGAATGGCAGGGGCCTAGAGAGTATGTTCCTTGGAAATGGGTTCAGAATACTCAGTGATCCAGTCACTTGACCCCTACAGCTAAGTGAGAAGAAAGTTTGGCTACTGCTCCAGCTGGCAATACGCCTTGCCATCATCCATGTGGTGCTGTTTTAGGTGCATGAAGAATGGAAGAGTTGTGGGGTCAGGAAGGCTTCCACCTAGATTTCGGACGAAAACCTGGGAGACCAGCAGTGTGTCCTTGTAAGAGTAGTGTGCAAAGCTGTGGGTGTAAAGCCAAAGTTGCAATGGAGATCCCAGAGGTTTGGAAAAGCCAGGGAAGTGGATTGTCAGGAAAACTGCAAGGAGGGAGCACAGCTGGCCCAAGAGAGAAGCCAAGGGAGCCACAACCACTGGCTGTGCCACAGGGGTGGAGCCACCCAAGCCCTTCGGAGTTCACAGCTTGACACAGATTGCCCTGGATGCTGTTCATCTCCATTCCTTTGTAAACCACCCCCATTTGTAACTTTTGAATGGAATTGTCTATCTTGTGTCATTGAATATTGGAAATGTTTGACTTTCTTTTCATTTGTACAAGGGCTCACAGCTAATAGTTTGCCTTAAAACTCAGAGGAGACTTGGACTTTTCAGCAATGTGGAAACTGTTAGGACTTTGGCAACTCTCGGAGATGGACTAAATGCCTTTTGCATATAGGGATGTGTATGAGTCTTTGGGGGGCCAAGGTGTCTGGATATCCACCGCAAAGCCTTCCCTCTCTCCCTCTCTCTCTGTTTCTGGTGGCAAGAATCAAACTCACAGCCTCATGCTTGCCAGGCAGGTGCTGTGCAACTGAGCTGTATTCCTGGCCCACAGGGCTTTTTCAGAGGTGGCTGGATCTACAGTGTGTGATGTTAAGATTAACGTTATGTGATTAGTAAATCAGTCCACTGATTGTTTTGGCACAGTTCTAGCTAGGATTAAGGGTGTGAGTGCTACACCTGCCCTAGAGCAGGGAACCTGCACACAATGTAAGGGACGAAAGTCTTGCCTGCCCCTCTTGTTGCTTTGCTACAGTCTGCCCACCATGAACTGTTTCTCCACTGTGATGCTGTCTGACAAGCAGCTGTCTACCTTGGAGCAGCCAATTATGGACTGAAATCTCTACATAACTTTCATCCTTTAATTTGTATGTTGGATATTTTGTCTTAGCAATGAGAAAAGTAACTAAGACATATTGTGTGTGTGTGGGTGGGGGTGGTTCTGGACCTCTAACCCAAGTCCTCACATATGCTAAGCAAGTGCACACCACTGAGCTATGTCTTGAAGGACTTACGATTATTGCCATTTGCAGCAGGACCCCCAACACCTTTCCTCAGGACTCCCTGGACAGTACTGGGATGAACAGGAAAAGTTATGGAACATTTGGAAACCTGGGAGTCCTCATCTCAGAACCATTCAGATTGCATTACAGTCCTGACCTAGGTGATGACCTCTCAAAGTCACTGGCTGTTTATCATCTTTAGCACTGGCCAAATGTGCCTTTAATTATGGCGAATCTTCCTGAGCCAGTGGAGGTCTCCTGGCTCCCTATACCCAGGCTTGTGGCCTGACAAGCTAACCTTCTTTCCTCTTCTAAACCATAGCTCCCCTGCAAACCCTTCATCTGCACCATTATCTGGAATTTGTTAATCTCTTCCAGCTATGACGGTTGCAGCTCCACGCAATACAGGTGCATCCAGCTGATCACCAGCCCCTTGCAGATCCACTATCCTTTCTGCTTTGTGATAGCATTGCTCAACCATGTGCAATCCGCTGTCCTCTGCCGCCCCAGCCATGGTGCTCAACATCTCTCACCAGTAAGAGTTTAATTGCCTGCAAATGCCTCTCTCCCTGCAATCTGCCCTCCTCCATGGCCACACCACCAGCTGGCTCATTCAGCACCCGGGGTCCCTCCTATGGCCCTCCTATTTGGGGGACTTATGTTGGTGACTTTGCAGAGTTCACTCTATCCGTTTCTCCAAGCCAGCCCAAGATGCCCCAGCCATTCACCCTCTGAGAAGTGAGAGCAAAACTTGCCATGGTGCTGACACCCCTGAGGGTTTCCACTCCTCACCTCATTTCTCATTTCGGTCTTTGCTCCTCTGCACCCAGCTTAGTGCTTCTTCCCTCCTTTGAGAGCTCACCCCAGAGCTGTCATTTCCTTGTGCTTCCGTGGTTACTGATTCAGCAGCCTGCCCCAGCCAGGTCCTCAGAACTGTGACCCCTGCCAGAGAATCATGCTAGATTCAGGAAGATGCCCAGGCCCAGCACAGGGCACTATGGTCTCTACAGTCTTCTTTCCCAGACTGCAAACAGCAGCCTGTAAGACACAGCTGACTGGTTTGAAATGAGCCAGTGCTAAAAGACCTGATGTCCCGTGGAAGCCCACATTCCCAAATCCCTTGGGAACAATGACCAGGGCTGCAGGCACCAAAGAGCTTCTCAGGATTCTTATCCTGAGTAATGCAGACAGAGTGGGTCCAAAAAAAGAGGGAAAAACACTCAGCCGTTAACACCAGACAGTTCCAGAGACCAGCAGCCTGCAAAGAGCAGCCGCAGAGTCAAGCTACGGTGTCCGGCACAGGCTGGCATCAGACAGTGGTCACTGTGTCAGCGGCGGGCATCCAGCATTACCTGGTGTCATCTAGTGACATCAGGACTGTGAGCAGAGCTGCTCTTTGCAGATTCACAACTTCCATCTGAAAAGAGCAAAAGAACCTCAGGCTGCCTGGCAACACCTGACCCACACCAGGCCCCACTCTCCCTCTGCACCCCTCTGTACTTCAGTCCCAGGTCCTCTCTGACACCGCCTGACTCATCTCTCATCAGGCTCTCCTGCCACCCTGCTTCCACCACTTTGTGGAAACATTCCCTACCTTGACATGGAAATATTGAAGAAAACATGCTCAGCTCTGTTAGGAACCCTAAGAGAGCCCCCCCTCTCTTGTATTTATCAGGCTGGCGAAGACGTACAGAATGATAAATGATCCGGTGGTGTAGAAGGTGGTATTACCTAGAACTCATCCACACAGCTGGAATGGCAATATCATGCTCCATACTGAGGCTTTTTAAGCCACACATGCTTTTGACTCAGCAGTTTAACCTACTGGAATTTGTCCCCAAAACGTTATTTGGTAGATTATTATTTGAGAGGCAGTGTAATATGGTAGCCAAAAGGAGAGATTCGGATTAAAGAACAAAGGAACAGATAATAAGAGACAGCCTTTGTAAATGGGAAGGGGGCCAAAGGACAGAGGGAGGGAAGGGGCTGTAAAAAGAATTCAGATGAGTCATGTGCATGTACCAGCTCCAGGCAAGGAATGTAATCACCACGCACTGTGAACCTGTGCTTATACAATTAAAATTTTACAAACTCATCTCTGCCCAAAAAAGAGATGCTGAAATTAAACTACCCAGATTCAAGTACCCAATCTGTGAATTAATTACTAATGTGAGACCACTGATAGCTTATCAAACTCTGTTCCTCAGTTTCCCCATCTATAAAACTAGCACTGTACCTCATAGAGTTTTTCTGAGTCCATAAAATACTTGAAACACTCTGAATGGTGGCTGGTATATAGTAAATACTGTAAGAGCATTGGTCATCTTTGTTTAAGCATCTTATTTTATTTTATTTTTGCATTTTTGAGACAGGGTCTCAACTATGCAGCTCAGGCTAGTCTTGAACTCACTTTGTAGCCCAGGCTGGCCTCAAACGTGCAACGATCCTCCTGCCTCAGCCTCCCAAGTGCTGAGATTATAGGCATGCGCCACCACGCCCAGCCTTATTTTATTTTATTTTTGTCTTTTTGAGACAGGGTCTCAATATGCAGTTCAGGCTGGCCTTCAACTCACTATGTAGCCCAGGCTGGCCTCAAACTCACAGCAACCCTTCTGCCTCAGCCTCCCAAGTGCTGGGATTACAGGCGTGTGCCACCACGCCTGGCTCTAGGCATCTTATTAATATAGTTAGGCACTATATCTAAAGTGCCTGGCACCAGAAGTAGTTATTTATAATGAAATATCTTGGGGATGAGACTCAAGTTCAAACAAGAAATGTATCTGTTTCACATGCATCTAATGCAAAGAGCCAGAAAGTAGTCTTATATTTCTAGTTTGCCTGTGTTTGGACTGTCACTTGCCCCAGGACATCAAGTATGGAAATTTCCAATTGTGGCATCATAGGGACACTCAAAGTTTCAGATTTTAGATTTTGGAACATTTTGCATTTCAGGTTTTCAGATTAGGGGTGCTCAACCTTTAAAACAGTTCCTTAGCCTATAAGTTAAGGTTTTGTTAAGTAAATTACAATGCATTCAAATGATGGCATGCTGCCATTAACAATTATGGTTAGTATTATTATTACTATTTTTTTTGGTACCAGGAATCAAACTCAGAACCTCGCACTTGCCAGGAAGGCATTGTGCCACTGAGCTACACCCCTAGCCCCACCATTAACAATTATGGTGACAAATTCTTAGTGATATTGGACAACCATAATATAGCTGTTAAGTGAAGAAAGCTGATTGTAAAAATCAGTAAAGACAGCTGGGCATGGTGCTGCAAGTCTGTAATCCCAGCACTCAGGAGCTGGGGCTGGAGGATCACCGTGTGCCCAAGGCCAGCCTGGGCTACATAGTGAGTTCAAGGCCAGCTGGAACCACATATGGAAGTCAAATGTGCACTTCGAAACTTAACTAGAAAAAAATATCTTTTTAGAAAGGTTCTAACAAACACCTTCCTTTACATGTCTGCACTAAGTAAGGCTATGTTTTGATTTTTGTGGCACATTGCAAAAATGCTCCCAAATGTACCCATTGATACACAGATATCCACGGTCAGTGTGGCTTGCAGCTTTCCCTTTAAGATGGAGAAAACATTTTTGCACTTCTTGAACCTGACTGTGACCCTGTGAACTTCCTGTGGTAGATGGGACATTAGCAGACATGACACAGCAAGGACTCTGACAACATCTGTTGATAAGGTCTGGCCCTCTCCTTTGGCCAGCAACCGAAACAGGGTGACAGTCAGGCCACATGGCTCCATCTGTCACCACCTGGGACACTCTGGCCCTAGCTGGCCTTGATGAGAAGAACCCAGAAACTGGACAAACTTCTTGCAAACCACCAAAATGTCAGCACTTACCTTCCTTGCAGGAAAATCTTAATGCCATTTTTTAAAGGAGGTATCAGCTGCAAGTGTTAGGAAATGAATGAAGGTCAAGCCAACAAGTTAATAAATTCCATCCTTTAGTTTTTATCTCCAACTCTAGGCCTCATCTTCATGGTTGATTCCTTACTTCATGGCTGATTTCGTACACTGGAAAAATCTCTGAGCCCCAGTCTGAGCCCTACCTCCCAGCATTCTCAATACCACAGCCAGGGGTGGGGCCCAGGCACTGCGTGCCCCACACGACCGTACTGTGTAGCCACTTCTTCATGAAAGTTTGTGGTGTGTTTTTCTTTTGGGAAGTGCTGGCGATTGAATCCTGGGCCTCAAGCATGCTCGACAAGCACCTACCACAGAGCTACATCCCCACTGCTTTTTTTTTTTGACACTGCGAATCAAGCTCAGGACCTTGTACTTGCTGGGCAGGCACTTGTGCCACTGAACTATATCCCCAACGCCCACCCTTCCTTGTAGAAGTCTTTTTACTACCTGCCTTCTCATAGGGCGAAGGTCTTTACAGTACCATTTATATCATCCTTCTGTAACAAGTATTGTGCTTCAGGAAGGAAACTGGTTTTTTTTTTACCTGTTACTAGCAACTTTCTCTATTTGTATTTCAGGGATTTTAAGAGTACAATTTAAATGGGACGCGAACTGTTTCTTTTCCAACTCACCCAAATTAGCTAGTGTTAGCCTCTTGGTAATTTCCCTTTGAATCTTTACTTTTTTCCCTTTTAAAACTATTTTTCTATAATTCATAAAATACAGAACATGGAACAATAGATTGTAAACACATAAAAGTATTAAAAAAAAGGTCAAAGTAAAACAATACATGTACTATAAAACCTACAAGTAATAACCAGTAATATTAAGAAAATGTTATTTTATAAAAGCCTTTCTTAAAAAAAAAAAAAGCTTTTCTTATGGCTTCCCTTCTCCCTCAGAATCATCCAAGTGACATTAGGGCCTCCTGCTTAGCTCCCCCTCCCAGTTATGCCTCCGGTCTCTAGGGAAACAGTGGCTAATAGTTTCTTCTAATGGCAAAAAAATTATAAAGCATCTTTTGCACAAACACTTCTATATCACTTTCAGACGACAACATAACTTTTGCGCAGGGTTGCAGGAAGGCTCTGGGGATTGAAGCCAGGACTTTGTACATGCTGAATACGTTCTTAGCCCTGAGCTCTACCCACAGCCTCAACAGTATAACCATCAGTTAGCTGAGCAACCCTTATTGAACATAGATTGCAAGTAAGTCTACATGAGTCACCTGGATCCTAGAGCTCTCCATGCGGGCCTTCCTGAAGTCCAATGAGTACAGGGATCATTTAGAGACATTTCTACCACATGGGTGGGTTTATGAGTTCTGCAGACTGTTTCCTTAGGCCTTAAATCTGTCGGATTCCAAAAACCTGGTTAAGTCCTGTTACTTTCGGCCCTTGACATCAAGTAGTCAGCTTTTTCTACAATCTGCTTATTGAGATGCATTTGTTCGCACTTGAATTGGGCATTTCTCATGCCACATGCATTTCCAGGGTTTGATAGCACCGCGCCCAGTACTGTTTTGCTGTTGCCTGGGGAAAGGAAGCCCTTAATAATTCCATTAGACAAATTTCCATCTCACTCTACACACAGTGCCTTCTTCACCTACACTGGCTACACCCAGTTGGCTGTAAATCAAGAATTCATTTGCAACTTGCAAAACCTTCCTTCCAGTTCCACGTACAAGCAGCCGAATGGGGAACAATGCTCACT
The DNA here is from genome assembly GCA_004027595.1 of Dinomys branickii. NCBI lineage: Eukaryota > Metazoa > Chordata > Mammalia > Rodentia > Dinomyidae > Dinomys > Dinomys branickii. Next base: position 92,882 of record PVLD010001425.1, on the reverse strand, counting down.
TGGGCTGTCTCATTCTAACCCCCCTTTATAGCCCAAGACCGATCACAAGTTGCTGAAGGTCAGTGATAAGTTCCATTTGCTGCCACATGTCCTGGAGTATACACAGGTTGCTAATTTTGGGAACTTGGTCTCTACAACCAGCCCAATCTTTTATTCAGGACAGCAGAGCAGTTCTGTTTAACAGTCTTTGGCAAATATGAGAAACTGCCAAATAAAAAGGAGGAGAAAGAGTCTGGCCACGAGCCGGGATATGTGGGTGCCCTTTGCATTCCTGGTTCTATGTGCAGAAACACGGGAAAGCCAGCGTTCCTTCCCAAAACACCCATTTAGCCTGAGCCCTCAGGATGAAAAGCACTGGACTTCAGTTAGAAGTTACATGGTGACAGAAATACTTAATCTGCTGCAAGATACAACAGCTGCAACCCTTGACGATACAGGTCTACGTGAGGACTTTTTGAATAGGACCCAAAGGGTATAAGAAGTAATACTGAAAATCAACAAATGCGATGACATCAAATTAAAAAGCTTCTGCACAGCAAAGGAAATAACCAACTGGGCAAAGAGACAATCCACAGAATCGGGGGGAAAATGTTGCCAGCTATTCCATGGAAAGAGGACTAACAATAATATATAAAAAAACTAAAAAAAACCCTCCCCCAAATAAAAGATCCAATCAAAAATGAACAATGGAAATGAATAGGCACTTTTCATTTTCACTTTACAAGTACAGATGACCAATAACTATGTGAAAAAAGTGTCCTATATCACTGGCCATTAGAGACAAGCAAATTAAAACAACACTGAGATTCCATTTTCAGAAAGAATGGCCATCATCAAATGAAAAACAAATACTGGCGAGGCTGAAGGGAAAAGGAAATCGTTTACATTGTTGATGGGAGTGTAAACTAGTACAACCACTATGGAGATCAGTGTGGAAATTCCTCAAAAAACTAAAATCTCGACCCAGTTATTCCCCTATAGGTATCTCGCTGAAAGAGCTAAAGACGTCATATTACAGTGATACGTGCACACCCACATGTATAGCAGCACAACTCATGATAGCTAAATCTTGGAAGCAGCCTGTGTGCCCTTCCACAGATAAATAAAGGAAACGTGGTGTTTACACAGAATGGGGTAACACTGCCATAAAGAAAGATAAACGTGAGGCACTTCAAGGTAAATGCATGCACCTTAAGACCACAGTGCTAAGTGAAATAAATCAGACACAAAAGCTTAAATAGCATATGATTTCTCCTATATGAGGCACCCAAAACATAAATACAGAGCAAACTGAAAGATAATAGGAAGAACTTCAGAGGGGAAAAAGTGGTGATGGGAGGGGAGAGGTAAGGAAAGGAAAAAGGACTTTAAAGGGAGAAAAGTGAAGACAAAATGGAAATACAGTTTTTATACATGGAAAGGGGCACAAGAGTTGGAAGCAAGGAGGGAGGGGTAGAAGACAAAAAAGGAACTTGTGTTACATGTACGCACGAACTCTGTGCAGTAAGTGTAACCATTATGCACTGCAAACGTACGTACTAACAAAAATAAACTGTTGAAACAGAAAAAACCTTACAAGACGACACACATCTAATTTACAGGGTTCCAACAGTGGCTGCTCAGGGAAGTGACCAGAAAGGTTCCACACACACAGGGCTTCTGGTCACTGGGAATATGGTTTCTTGTGCCAGCCGTGCAGGTAAAAAGCCGTGTGAAAATTAAATGATCTTTTCAATTCTGATATGTCCAGTTTTCTGTAATACTATCTTTTAACAAAAAGTTTTAGAATATCACTGCATGGACAGGCATGCGATATTTACATAAATTTGTAAAATAAAATGTGAAACTTCACAGAAATACTGGTCCCTTCTATTCCTTTGCAGCACTGAGTTATTTTAGGGCCTGTAGGACCAGCCTCAGGTGCCCAGGTTTCAGATTTCAGGGATTTATATTTAAGGACTTGAATGCTGGTGTTTTCATTTGTGCAATAGTTATCTGACTTTTTGTGTGTGGGGGTGGGGGGTGCTGGGGTTTAAACCCAGCACTTGGGAGGCTGAGGCTGGAGACCACCAGGAGTTCAAGGCTAGCCTGGGCTACATAGGAAGACGCAGGGCCTTAAACACGCAAGACAGGAGTTCTACTACTGAGCCACATCTCTAACCCTTAGCTAATTTTTGAAACTCTAAATTATGGACATCTTCAGGTCAATAACGACTAAGATATTCAACTTACAGAGGTGTGGGGGACTCTCTTGAGCCATCTACAAATCTAGACAGAGCCTCTCAGGTAGGAAGGTTTGTTTGGTTGGTTGGTTTATGGAAACGGAGTCCTCCTATGTAGCCCAGGCTAGCCTTGAACTCCTGGTGATCTCCAGCCTCAGCCTCCCGAGTGCTGGGATTACAGGCCTATGCCACCAGACCCAGCTGGTTTCCTTAATTTTAAATCGTGAGACTACTACTTCAGTCCAGAATCACCCATTCCACTTCACCAAATCATTTCGTCATTCTTGAATTAGCCACTCTAAGTCTCCGTATAACTTCTACTTAAGTCAAAACCCTTTGCAGAACCACATTCAATGGGCACCCTGTGCCGGGAAGGTGGCATTGGCTTTAGGGCTTAGGTGTGGAGTTACTAGGTATTACTTATGGAGTTAAGGCTTTAGTTCTCACAATCCCTGCCTCCTGTCCCTCTGGCCCCCACAGATGGACTAGTATTTATCAATTCATTGGTGAGGTACTGAACTTGCAGAGCTAAAGGATTTGTCCAAGATGAGAAGTTACAAGAAGCTGTGATTCAAGCCCCCGGCCCTGGATGGGATCCACTCTCTGCAGGCTACTGTGATTCTGAAGGTTAGTGAGCAATGCTACTTCATGTGTCCTGCTCCTTCCTGTCCTTGCCCACGCTGGGACATGTGGACACAAGGTGGGCGGAAGCTGGTAGGGCTGTGGGCAGGATGCCCCTCACTGAGACATGTGGTTTTGGCCTGGCCTAGATGTCCCTGACTCAGGTAGAAACGGCGGTGTTTTGTTTTGTCTTGTTTTATTTTTGCTGGGGCATACAGAGAGGCAATTCAGGTTACTTGGAAATTGGAAGTGTCCTTTCTAGGAGTTCAAAATATAAGCATTTAATGTAGGGTGGCTGCTGGCACTGGTAGGTAAAGGAGTCTTTATATGTGCCTCTAAGACTTCCTTCCTTTCACTACATGCTCCAAATTTAAAGCAAAGATAATCCACAGGCCTCTTTTGAGATCACCTAGCTGAATGATGGCGAAACTTTTAGAGATAAATGTCCAAACTGCCACCCAAAACTCACTTCTTTATCCCATAGTGCTAATAGTGCAATTGAAATGCTGTATCCTGAGATTTGCTTTAAAAAAAAAAAAACTCTACACTGACATCTCGTCTTAAAAGAAAAACAAATATATGTGCCACAGGTTCACCACCACAAACCTAGCCTAACTTCTTTTTACAGAGGAGGAGACGAGGGCCCAGCCCGGAAACTTAAGTGGCATGTCTAAAGCCAAACAGTGAGTGAAGGACAGAAGCTGGGACTTAGGAAATGAAGTTACAGCATGGTCACCAGCCCCCTCACACCGTACAAGGGCTGGAGTTTGAGACACTTAGTAAGAGAAAACAAAACATTCACACACGGCTGGTAATCCTCAGTTACTCTGCTACTCTTACTTGTACTCTTAGTTGTGCAGTGAAGTGTTTAAAAAGTGAAGAGTGAAGTGTTTAAAAAGTCAAAGTTGTCCTAGGGCATAGCTCAATGGTACAGCACCTGCCTCACACACATGGAGCCCTGGGTTCCATCCCCAGCTCCACAAGAAAGAGAAAAATTAAGTCAAAATTCATCAAAACTCATATTCTTAGAGACACCCAGAGATTATTCCTGAGAAAGGAAATATTAGTACATCTTGGTCATTGCACTGAGACTCACTATTCTCCAGACATATCCCAGATACATCTTTTTTTGGTACCAGAAATCGAACTCAGGATCTTGTGCTTTCCAGGCAGGCACTGTGCTGCTGAGCTATATCCTCAGCCCCAACCAGATATATCTTATGGGATGAAGTTGAATTCAAACAATTCTTTTCAATAAATTCTCAAACACCTCACCAACGTTCTCTTATGCCTTAAAATAAAAATTAACCAAGAAGTGAGTTGGTTGAGTAAGTTGTTCAGTGTTGTACAAGCTGTAGACCATGCTGGGGATGAAAACAGAACTTTCCTACTGTAAAATCCATACTTTCCTCTATGTTGCCCTGAAAAAAATCAAACCTCATGCAAAGCAATTGAACTTGATACATGAGGCCTCTCAAATCAGATTACGTATGTAAAAGTGAGTAAGAAGAGTGAATCCAAGAGAATATAAGAACATTTGGTAATAAAAAAAATGCACTGAGGTTTGGCTGAATGCAAAATATCTTCATGTTAATTCAGGCTGGTTTTATAAACGAGATGCTTATGGTCTGAAAAGGATGTTAAGCCCCATGTTAAGCATCACACTGGGTACAAAAACTTATGGGGCACAGGCCAGTCTGTGAGGAACATCTAATTCTATTCTAGAGTCAACAGGTACACTGGGAATCAGATGATGTATTAGGGAAAGACTGGCTTCTGTAACAAATATATCCCAAAATGCCTGTGGCCTGGTTTAACAGAAGTCTATCCCTTGTTCAAAACAAGCAAACAACAACAAAACAAAGCAAACCATATTGGATTCATAATAAGGGTGTTAATTGTATTTTTTTTAAAGGGGAAGTGGAATATTTAGTATGATGATAAGATTTAAAAAAAAAATGTACCCCTAGTGCAGCACCTGGCATAGCCTGTCCTACTATCCAAACTCCTACTGAGTCCTGCACAGCCTTCCCTGTTCTCTTACAAGGGGAGGCCACTAGAACAGAATCTTTAGCAGAATTCTGACTCTTGCTTCTAATGCCTGAGTACTTTTACATTTAACTGTGGATTTTTTTATAAATAAAAGAAGAAAAACTCAGTTTGGTTCATGTGGTCCTAAAAGTGTAAGCTAGATGAAAACATTTTCACTTTTCAGCAAGTTAGTATTATGGGATATGTAGAAAGAGAGCCTGGACTACTGGAACTCTGCATTTCCTTTAGAGAGAGAAAAACAGAGGGACAGGAGGCAGGGATTGTGAGAACTAAAGCCTTAACTCTGTAACTAATACCTAGTAACTCCGCACATAAGCACTAAAACCAGTGCCACCTTCCCGGCACAGGGTGCCCATTGAATGTGGTTCTGCAAAGGGTTTTGACTTAAGTAGAAGTTACACAGAGACTTAGAGTGGCTAATTCAAGAGTGACGAAATGATTTGGTGAAGTGGAATGGGTGATGCTGGGCTGAAGGTGGAAGGGTAGTCTCATGATTTAAAATTAAGGAAACCAGCTGGGTCTGCTGACATAGGCCTGGGGAAGATTCATGTTAACATGGAGGAAATTAGACACCCAGAATGGGAAGGATGTGGCTGGGCCGGGCAGAACCTGTGCAGCACGATTGTGAAACGGCTCTCTCGTGTCTTTCAAGTCTTAGCTGTGTGGATTTCCTTTCCTAAGAAATTATGTTGTGTCCAAAACAGGCATCCTAAGTCCTTTCCGAGGGTTAAGAAAACAAAGGAACCAGTTAAACCCAATTTCTGCTCTTTTCACGTGAAGGGATCTCAAAAACAGAGTTCTGAAGACACCACGACATCCTCTGTGTCATTAAGGGAACACACTGCTGATGGGTGACACACCTTGCCATGTTAACTGACTGCCAAGACTCAATCAGCCTTTTTACTTTGGTACTGGAGACTGAGCTCAGGGCTTTCACACTGAGTCACATCCCCAGCCCTTTGTTAAACTTATAAAGGTTGACATGAGTTCTCACAAAGTTACTAAGTTGTCCAGGCTAGGCTTAAACTCTCAATCATCCTGCCTCAGCCTCCCATGCTAGGATTATAGACATGTACCACTATGCCAAGCTCAGTCAAGCTTTCTGATAGTTTTAAAAAGTACACCAACAGTATTAAGGAAAATGAAAGGGATCAAGAATAAGCAACCACCTGAATGTGTTAATTGTGAACATTTTCCTGTACTCCTCCTAGCCCTCTCTGTGCTCTATCTAGTTTTACATAGTCGGTGAATGACAACGGGGACATTCATTAGCAGGGAAACAGATTTAAAATAATTTTACCCAACATCTCATGGATCTCATTAATGTAGGAACACTGGGTTGCATTTAAGTTTTTATATATTCATAAGTGGAGAAACACTCAACCTCCCACTTTACACCCAAGAGAGGGGCAGTGGGGCAGCTTGCACACAGAACTTCATCTGTGCCTGGCTAGAGACTGAGGTGGTTTATAGCATCTTGGGCCTTTCACAGCCACTGAGGAGCAATTGGGCCTTTGCAGGCTTCTTGTGTTTTCTCTTCTGGAGAAGGAGATCCTCTGCCACAGGCATGCTTTCCTGGGCAGTTTGTCACCGCCCAGGAAAGCCTCAATCCTTTGAATCTCAAAACAGCCTTCCTAAGTAGCCACCTTTCTTGTGACTATGCAAGACCAGTGTGAGGTTTGGGTTACACAAGGTCAGGAAGCAAAGCTGAAATTTACAGTCAGGTTTATCTCCCTCCAGGGTGCCAGCTATTTCCTCCACCAGAGCACTTCCCTCACATCAGTTACCAGCATACACCTCTCACAGAGCCTACTGAGCAGCTATGGTTGTGAACGCCAGAGAGCTGCTTCCTGTGTAAAAGGGCTTTGGTTTTACTGGGGGCTGCCTTTCCCTTAGTCCGAGAGCCTAGGATTAGAAAGGAACAGCACCACATTTGCAGCAAATCTGAACGTGTCCCACCCAGTCTACGTCAGCAGTTCTCAAGTGTGGCCCGCAGGCGAGAGGCACCAGTATCACCTGGAAATGCGTGAGAGATCCGGACCTGCAGAATCCCAAGCAGCTTTCCAGACCCTGCGGCAGATTCTGAAGCGTGCTCCATCCTGAGAACCCCTGCACCAGATGCGCTATGGTATCTATCACTCCTAACTTCTCTGGGAACTGAGTACTGTTCATTACCCTCATCGCCACGCGCAAGTAAACTAAGGTTTGGCATCAACGAAGGCGAGTATCACCCTGTTAGCAAAATTAGGTGCAAGGACATAAACCACGTTTGTCTGACCTCCGAGCCCTCTTGATAACATCACACAAACTCAAATGGGAAGGAAATGCTTCGCAGTGCAGAGAAATAGGGTCAAGAGATTTATGTGACAGAGATCATTTATATACTGAGTATATATTGTATACATTGATATATACACTTATCAATTATATATGGTTTTGATATACAATTAATATTTTATTATTTTAAGGAGCCGTTGAAATGCAATACTATCTTTTTGTTAAGTAAAACAGATGTGTGCTGCTTCTAAAAAAGATTCCTCTTGCAATTGTTAGGGAAAGATGGACTGTGGAATGAGCCGAAATAACAGTCTTGCCAGTTCTAAAGTAGTAATTATATTAATCCTTTCTGCTGGGATTAAATTCTTGTTAAATTCAGTTTAGTGGGCATTTGCCAATGATAATTGTGTTTATGCTCCATTAAATAGTTATAGATACCTTAATCCAGTTCTTCTTGTCTCATAAAATGTTGTTCTAGAGATGAGGAATTAAAAGCTAATTAAGAGTAGTGTTTCCTAATCATTTTCTTCTGAAGCACTGGGGAAGAAATGTTTGGGGCCAGGTTCCCCAATGCAGGAGGTGATCTCAGTTATTCCACAGGACACAAAGGCTGGAAACTTTGAGCCTGACCCCACATATAATAGGCTGCGGCTCCAACACAGTGTAGTTATATAAATACCCTAGCATCTGTCACTGGTTTCTCCAGCAGGAGCTTGTTATCTTAGGACACAGACTCATCTGTATATATACCCAACCGCTAGGGCACATTGCAGACATACATCTTCCCCCATGACCCTACCGGAATGGCTGGCTTGAGAAGAGCCTCTTTATCAAAGAGATCCAACAAGCCAAACAGGTCCATAGCACTAATACAGTATTTTGAAAATCATGTTCACATTTGTTATGTGTGTGTAATACAAAAATTATGCATTCATAGCTGTATTAAATATATACTTCTAGTACTGGGTGGGGATTGTAGGGATTCAACTAAACATCAAGCTACACTCTCACCCTCTGTCTTTTTTTTTTCAGTTTTTATTTTGAGATAGAGTTTCATTAAGTTGCTCAGGCTTCGCTGGAACTTAACATTAACTTAACATTCCTCCTGCCTCAGCCTCCCACAGTGCTAAGCTTCCAGGCATGTGCTACCATGCCCAGGCATGATAGCATTTTGAAACTCTTTAATGGATAGAAACCCATGGAAATACATTTTATGGAATTTCTCCTCCAATCTGAATTTATCTCTACATTGACAAAACAAGCACTACGGCTTGTCCTCTGACCATAAAAACCTAGCCTCATCGGACACTTGTGTGTCCCAGTGACATTATAATATGATTCTTCTACTCTGTCAATGTTTATAATTCTCAGTCCTGGTTACAACAGACTGAGTGAATACATCCTTTGTGGTTCCAGAAACAATTCTAAATTTGGGCTGATGTACAGGGAGCACACTGTGTACTTTGAACAAGGCTGGGCAGCATCCAGCCCCGCCCAGGTGTGAAGGCCTGGTAACCTTTCTATAGAGAACACGTACCTGCTGAATAGCTCAGTGTTTACATCTGCTGAGAGCTACACCTGCAGGGCTGTTTTAAGTTTCTCTCTATTGTTTTTGCTTAACCTTTTATATTCTTATTTGTTTTTTTTTCCCCTAAGCCAGTAACTAAGAAGCAGTCTCAATCCAATTAAGTCACACACCAGGTGGACTGAGGGACTACTGTGGGAGAAACTCAAACTAGGTACAAGAAAGAAACATTCACTGGAGGTGGCAACATGTCCTGCATCCCTGGGGGCTCTGTCATGGCCTCAGAGGTTATAACCCTCCACTGCAGGGCCCAGCATGGCTACCTGGGAACCAGACTTTCTAAAGAAGGATTCTGTTTCATTAACATTCACATTTCTGTCTGTTGAGGCAGTGTATACCTGTACCCCAGCACAGGTGAGGCAGGACGACGGCTGAGTTCGAGGTTAGCCTGGGCTACATGGTGAGTTCCAGTTCAGTCTGAACTACATAGCAAGGCCTTGCCTTTAAAAAAAAAAAAGAAAAAGAAAAATTCACATTCCCTCTGGTGCTTGCTAATTCTACAAGGTCTGGTGGATATGGTGGAATTATTTCTCCAAGCACTATTTTGCCTACTATTTCTCTCATCTTTACTATTAGTATTATCCCTGCCCCCCAAGCCCAGGACACTTGTACACATCCCTCTCATCTTTTCCTAACTATGGGGGAATATTCCTGGACCACCCTAGGCTGAACCATCCAGCACCCAACATGTTCTTGAATCTGACAGAGGCGCAGTGATAAACAGTCGCATGCGGAACACAGAGCCACACGCCACATTCCCTACCCTAAGGGGCTCAGATCCCGAGGAGGTGGGAGGGGAGAGGCTTCCTAACAGGTAATTATAATGCAGAGCTGGCTGCCATGGCCTTGGGAGCACCCGAGTTGGACGCCAAACGTCTGGGAAGGGGATTACAGAGATGGCTTCTGGAGGAGGTGTCACCTACCCTGGGACAAATAAAGAGGGATTAGACACGGCAGGAAGGGCATCCTTTATGGGAAGATATCATTAGAACCATCAAATAAAAAGATGTACAAGTGACAAAATGTGTAGGACAAAGTGGTTATAGGACTATGATGTGTGAGTCATCAAATAACATGGCACCAGGGTAGCGAGACGGGTGACATTCAGGTCATGGATGTCATGACACCCTGCACTTCAGTATCCCTTAAAATAATGAGATGCCACCACAGAGCTGCAAGCAGGGGCTGAAGTGTCCTAGCAGCCCCTGCTGAAATTCTGAATGGTCACCATCACTGCACACGGAGTCACTGGTGACCATCACGGCACACGGAGTCCCTGAAACAGGGTCTTACAAAATGCTTTGGCTCCGGATCTCAAAATGCTTCAAAACAACATAAGGCTGAGCTCTGGAATTAAACATAGTTCTCTACATGTCTGCATACAATCTCTTTAAATGAAGAACACATTCTGCAGAATTCTATTTCTCACAGACAGTATGGCACCTAAAATAAGGACTGTTTTCCTGAATATTTTTGTGGTGCAGCTATAAAAATTTCACTTGAAATGAATGTTTAATGTCAACGTTCATTTGAAATGATGTTTAATTAGTAATGCTGTTCACAAATGCATACAAAAAAAAACCCTGGAAGAATACAAGGAAGCAGTAACATCAATAGTTGATGGAGTGCAAACTTGCAAAATTTTAAGCTCTGTTGGTACCTTCCTGTTTCATTTAGTTTTTACTTTGGGTGCTAGGGACGGAACCCAGGGAGGGGAAAGTGGGAAAATGAAGGACGGGAGATGGTGGAGGGGGTGAAGACAGATGGGAAGAGAGAATCCCTTGGGGAACGGGATGCTTTTGCCTGTTTCTTGACCAGCAGTGTCTTGGTCCTGAGAGTCTGGTAGAAGACAAGGCAGGGGCCAGGTCATCGCTAAGCCCACACAGCATGGCTGCGGAGCACTGCAGCAGCGCGCAGTTTGAGCCTCTCAACCCGGCCTCTTCCCACCCCCATCCCCCCCCCAGGCCTCCCTGATACAGTACCTGAAGCACTGGTCCCATGTCCCCTGGCTAAGAGAAGCAAGTGCCAGACAGCCCTGGTTCCAGGTAGGGACACAGGAACCAGCACGGAATCCCGTGGCGGGTGCTGGCTGTCAATCCAGCAGGGGCTCCAGGGACCTGTGTTAGCACAGCAGCCGACAAGCCTCACATGCCTTCTCTCTTCCAAGGTGCACACGCACTCACATGCACACACGTGTCCCTGCTGACCTTGTTTCCAGCTCAAACGGCCAGGTAGGGGGCTTCCTTCAACAGCCCCCCCTTTTCCCAGCCACCCTCTCCTCCCTTGGGGATCCTGCGGGAAATCTGCTTCTGACACAAAGGAACAAAGAAATAATTCCTTCTTTCCCTACTGCAAGGGAAAGAGCTCAAGCTCCAAGCCACTCAAATCCAAGACCAGACCACAGAGTAGCCCCAGACAAGCTGCGTGAACAACACAGCACATCACTTCAGTCTCATCCTCACCACATTCATGTGCTCCCAGCATAACCAGGATCCCGGTGCAAAATGTAACAGGAGGCACAACTCTACCAACAAAAACATAGGCTGCCACACACAGAATATTTACCTATGTTTAAAATAGATATTCGTAAATAATAGGGCTAACACTCACTATGCCATGATAAATGCTGGTTCACTCCCTCTCCCAGAAGTCTTTGTGACCTGATAATTTAGCATCTTGGCTATGTGCCTGTCTACTTTTGTCCCTAAATAGACTTCTGTGACTTCAGCTCCTAGGAATTCCAAGTTATCTAGGATCTAAATACGTCTTGCTGCTGTGAGTCCACTCTGATACAAAGGTAGCTTCAAACTACACATGAAGGGGTGCGAGCAATAAGACTCTTACACAGAAGAGCCAGGAGAGACTATGAGCACAGCAAGCAGAGGGCCACTGTCACACGGGATTGACACCCACAGCCCTGCTGCTGTGATACTGAAACAAGTATACACCGGTGTGCCCAGGAAGAGACACTGCAGGGCCGCACAGGGTGTAGGAAACAGAATTTTGAAAACAAGCCTAGCTCTGAATCAAAGAGGGTGTGTGTTGCTGTCTTCTGCCTTCAGCTGCCTGGCATACTTTGGACCCCCTTCCAAATCATCATACACATAGACACATACATGCAGACACACACACAGACACACACACAGACACACACACACGCACACGGCCAAAGACTTACAGTACGTAAGACTTCGAGACTGCAGAGCTAAAACTTAAGAATTTTCTTTGGATTGCTTCCAGCTTGAACCTCTAAGCTTCTACTCAGTTACCGCCCCTCTAGGCATAAAATAGCAGGCTGTGTTTGCTGACCCGAAGTGAATGAAGTTCAGATCTTTGACCAAGAGACAGTTAAACCACAGTGACAGTCTGTGAACATCAAAGAGGAATCTACCAGCCTTCTTTAAACACAGCCCCCATCCCAACAGGCTCCTGCACTTTGGGGCTCCCTGTCAGTAAAGCTGTGTAACATCTTCCCGAGAGGAACAGCAGTATTTCACCGCACACGCTGTGTTCTAGCTCTATCAGAAGGACTACGCAAAGTATTCAGCAGAAAGAGCTGAAAGACAGCAACTGTGTGACACACACCCCGAGGAAGCTTTACCAGTTACTGCTGGGATTTCTTAGAGCTCATGCACTTACAAAACCACAGAGTTGGCATGAAACTGTCTCCGAAAGCAACCACAGCCATCTTTTTCTAAGTATTTAAATTTTGTTCCAAATAATTTCAAATGTCAGTTCCTCAGATAAAATATTAGGAAACTTAATCTACCTATAAAAAGAAACAGAAGCTGGGCGTGGTGGCGGACGCCTGTAATCCCAGCACTCAGGAGGCTGAGGCAGGAGGATGGCTGAGGCCAGCCTGGGCTACATAGCGAGACCCTGTGTCAAAAAAAAAAAAAAAACAAAGTGGAAATTGGTACCTACCGGGAATCCTATTCAGTGTCACCCAAAAATGTTCATCAGGGCTATACGTGTCTTTGGACCACTGTAGTAGATCAATGGCCCTTTGGTCCTCCAAGACGAAGTTGGCAAACTCCCTGGTAAGAGCCACGTAGGCTGTGCCGAAGTAGATGGTCATGTGATGGGGAGGTGAGGTTTTTAGGACTTTAGTACTTTTCACGAACCAACCGCGTCTTCCTCTGTACTCCCGGTGCACATACTTGGTCCGCCCCACCGCGTGCGCTGGGGGAAGCACCCCGGGGGTGATGTTCTTCCCTTTAAAGCCCTTCAGGTACTGGACTATCTCCCTGTTGGTCTTCAGGGGGAAATCCTGCCCGCAGGTGTTGATGACATACTTCCAGGGGACCTCGGAGGCCACCAGGTCTCTCAGGCAGTGCAGGTCCGCCTGGAGCCTGGAAAACCCCGCGTAGACCACGGGCTCGGTCCGCGAGGCCAGGAAGGCGTTGGGGAAGCAGCTCAGCAGGAGTTTCAGGGCGCTGCGGAACGCGGGCGCGGCCTTGGCGTCGGCATGCACGCAGTACACGTTGTGGGGCATGTAGACGGCCCTGAAGAGCCTCTCGAAAGTGTCGAAGTCCTTGTGGACGACCATGACGTAGGCTAGCGGGAAGGCGGCCTCCTCGCGCGACAGCGGCCGGGTGATGTAGTGCGCCCGCAGCAGGTAGTCGCGGCAGGGCACGCGGCCCAGGGGCGAGCGCGGCGCCCGGCCCCACGCGAAGGCGCGCTGCTCGCCCAGCGCCCAGGCGCAGGCGTCGAGGCTGGGGCCACCGTCGTCGGCGCCGGAGCCGTTGAGCCTGGGGGAAGTTCTGGGCAGGCCCAAGTGGCTGTGGTACACGATCGCGACAATCAGCACGCTGAGCACCGTGACCGCGAGGAAGTAATGCTTCCAAAAGTTCATTCTTTTGCGCTTCCCAGGGCAAGAACCTCCTCCTCCTTAGAGATGAGGAGGAAACGCGCACGGCGCCCAGAGCCACTAGTGTCACGGGCGGACCGGACTCGCCTTGCCTGTCCCCGATCTCGATAGCCTGTTCCGAGGCCCAGCCGCTCTCTCACGGGAGTCCCTCAGCGCGCGGGCCACGGCGCGCCGCGCGGCGCGTCCATCCTCTCGGCTTGGCGGGAGAGGCGACGCTGAGGCGATGCTGAGGCTCCGTCCCAGCCGCGCTCCGCTCCAATCGGCCCCGCCCCGCCCCGCCCCGCCCCTGGGAAGCCTTATTTACATACGCAATACCGGCCACGCTGCGCTCTTAAGCAAATGAAGTGCTGGGAACTGAGTGAGTCCTGCTCCCTCGCTCCCCGACCGACCCCCCTCCCTCTTTCCCTACTTCCTCACGAGGGATCGCCCTTCTCTCCCCGCTCGCCTGGTCTTCTACCATAAGTGGCTCTATTTTTTTCTGGCCAGCCTCACAGCCTGCTAGCAGCCCTGGGAAACCGCAGCGTTAGGACATCTACTTCTTGGAATTTATTCCTCTGTTACCGCTCAGCGTTATCTCTGACTCTGGGTGCACACCAGATAACAGCAAAGGCCGTAACAACATCTCTAAGTAGATTTGTTTTTTTGTTTTTTTGAGACAGGGTATCGCTCTGCAGTTCAGGCTGCCTTGAGCTCACTTGGTACAGCCCAGGCTAGTCTGGAACTTGCAACCGTCTTCCTGCCTCAGCCTCTCCAGTACTGGGATTACGGGTGTGCACCACCATGCCCGGCTTCTAAGTAGATTATCAGTCACCAAAAGAAAGAAAGAAAGAAAGAAAGAAAGAAAGAAAGAAAGAAAGAAAGAAAGAAAGAAAAAACCCTTGACACTAAGATCTGCAGTAAATAGCACCTATATGTGTGGGAAGAGGGAATTAAGAATGATGTCTTGGGGCCACGGGATGAGGGTGATTTATCACTTTAAGGGTCGCACTGATGACGTGTGACAAAGTAAACACAGTCTGAGAAACGCGATAGCTACTGTTCCCAGAGAGCGCAAGTGGGTTCCCATTTCACGTGCACTTCCGCACGCCCTGAGCTGTTGACACAGTGTCATCTGCAGTATGAGGAGCTAGCTACAGGGTCTCTTTAAAAGCCATCAGATTTGAGGTGAGTTCATAAAACTCGAAGGAGTCTTGGTCTCCACTGACTTTCTGCCTTCCTGTACTGTCAAAAGAAAGCACAAATGCTTCAGGGCTGCTGCAGAATTCCTGGACATGTCAGTTGGAGTACTCCAGGGGAACCGGGAAGAGTAGGTCTGGTCACACTGCAAGGGCTTCTGGGTGCTGACCTGTGCAGGTGTTGCAAGCCGACCTGCAGCCCATGTGGAGCATGCGGGGGACTGATCCAGCCCTAGGAATGCGTTCAGGAGGGAAAGCCACTGGTTCAGCAAAAAGCTTGACTATGACAGCCCCAAGAGGTGCACTCCAAGCAGGCCTTGTCCCCTGCCCCCGACCAAAGTCAGCCAGCTATCTTGCTACCTAGGCTTCATGTGACAACTGCACCAGCTGCTCCAGGTAGGAAAACACTGGGTGCATAATGTGGACCATCTCCCTGCCTTTTACCAGCCTAGTGTCACCCTCAACTTCCCACAACTCCCTGTAAAACTAATGAATGGCAACTGGGGACTGCGGGTGACGGAAATTGATCTGTGGAGTTGCTAGAGTAGGCCTGCTGGGATCTTAGAGATCACCAAACACAACTCCTTTGTTGTACAGATGAGGAAACTGAGGCCAATAAAAATACTGTTCTGGAGGCCATTCAGCTTTAACCGAAACCTGAGCCGTCACTATATGGCTGCTTAGTCACAGTGCTGGAGCCCAAGCCTACTTGGCTAGGACAAAGTTGCTCAACCTCTCTAAGCACCAAGTCCTCTGCCTGTGAAGCAATAAGAGTGCTTCTTGTTTCACGGGGCTCTAGAAAGATTTAATGAGTAAACTCTTGCTCAGGAATCCGAGCACCTGAGATGAGCTCAGTAAGCCCTGCCTGTGCTTATCACCGATGTCTCTCTTTGGGAAATTATCCAACACTGATGACTCTGCTAATGACACTTTGACTTCTGTTCCTGGAAATAGAAAAGAGGAACATTTACCTTCAGGCTTTTAAATGGATTGATTCATTCCCAGAAGTTAAGTACCTGTCTTTTCCTTCTCTGTCACCCCACCCAGTATGACCCGGAAAAAAATTATAAAAACACACACAGCCAGGCCCGTGGTGGCACATGCCTATAATCCCAGCACTCAGGAGGCTGAGACAGGAGGATTGCTGTGAGTTCGAGGCCAGCCTGAGCTACAGTGAGACCCTGCCTCAAAAACAGCAACAAAGAACAACACATAGGCTCACAATGTGGGTATATCAAGAGAACAAACAAATAATCCATTTTGACGTCTTCCCTCCCTTCATTTCTACTGAGCTACATCTTTTTTCTGCAAAACGCATGCTTGGCAGGACTTCAGGGAACAGCAGAGGCAGAGCTGGAAGGAGGGTATTCTTTCCTTGCAAATTCAGGCCCTTCGGTTTCTGTTTCCCTCTGCTCTTCGCCCCAAGCCCCAGCCCTACAAGAGGGAGCTCAGGTGCATGCAAAATGCAAAGCAAATGCCAAGAAACCCTTCCTCATGATTCGTGAAAGCAGAGTACACAGGGGGTGATTGCAACATAATTTATAGTTCGAAACAGCAGTATCCAAACAAACTCCCACCAACAACAATCCATAGTGTGTCCTGGCTTATTTGCCGTGGTCTAGATGAGCAGACTGAGATTAGAAAGCGATGGCTTTTTGTTGGCTGGCCCTGCCAGCAGGTTTGTTTCACCAGTCTCTGTGGTAACCAAATGAGCATTTTCTTCCACCAAATACTTAGGAGAACTAAGCTACTGACTTCCAACCAGCACATTCTTTCTGCTCTGTTCACTCTAGCTGGGTTCACATATCGAACACTGTCATCCAGTGGATGTTTTCTAGCCTGCCTCTCTGTGCCCCAGGATAACTTTCTGGTAATGAACCAAGCAACAGGGTGAGGGCTACAGCTCAGAGCATGTAATCAGCCAAGCCCAAACATTAGAACAAAGAGCTGGGGGGCTTGCTGGGCTGGGCAGGGGCTTAGTTCCCATCCTACATATGCTTTTCTGGTATTTCTTCCTGGGGAACATCACGATGCATCAATACATGGGATGCAGTGTGTCTTAATCTAATCAGGGTAAGCAGCATCTCCATCTCTTCAACCATTAATCATTTTCTTACGTGCTGGAAATTCCATACTCTTCTGCTCATTTAAAAGCACTATACAGGTTGCTTTGCCCAGTATTTACCCTACTGTGCTAAAGAAGAATCAGAAGTGATGACACAAGTTTTACTGAAGGCCAAAGTACAGAATTGGAACCCCTGGCATAATTATTGCATAATTATTGGTTTTGTGAACAGGTTTGTGGGGGGGGGTGTTTGGAGACAGGGTCTGACCATGTAGCCCAGGCTGGATTAAACTCACTGCCATCTTCCTGTCTCAGCCTCCCAAGTGCTGGGATTATAGGTGTGCATTACAACTATTGGCTATTGACTCAAAGCAATGCTTATTTATCTTTAATTGACATATGATAGTTATACATATTTTTGAGGTGCAATATTGTCATTCAATACATGTATATATAATGTGCAATGACCAACTTAGAGCAATTATTACCATTTCTATGTGTTAGGAACCCTCAAAGTCTCCTCACCTAGTTATTTTGAATTATACAGTTAATTGTTATAGACTGTGGTCCCCCTACCATGCCAAACAATGCCAGAGCTGGGCACAGAAAGACACTATGTTCTCCCTCATTGGTGGGAGCTTAAAAAGATCTCGCTCTGGGCTGAGTCCTCTCCAACTTTAGCAAGGTCGCCATCCTGCTCCATGTGGAACGCTTTGGTTGTGCGTCAGTCTGCCAATGTAAACAAAAAAGTCTCCTAGCAACCAAATGGCCCATAGTTGGCTGGATTTGCTCTCCCATGAGCACTGGCAGGTAAAAAGAAGTGAGAGAGAGCAAAGCTGGCAGAGAGGGGACAGGGCTGTGACTTAACAAAACTGAACTGAGGAGGGGAGGACTGGGAGGCCAGGGGACTGACCCCACTCTCCCAGGTGAGCGGCTTCCTCCCCATATCAGCCATAGCTTTTACAATGTTATGAACCAATGAACAGATTATTAAATCATGAGTGCATGGACACACCCACGAGGACAGACTTCAGCCCCCACCATGCCAGTTTTAGGTGGAAGCATTGGACACGGCTTTTCAATCCCTCAAGGACTAGCCATTAACTCTCTGCAGAAAGCCCATCAGAACAACAGCTGTGGAGCTACAGATGAGAAATCACGCCTTAGAAGATGCTCATGGAACTGCAAGACAGAGGCCTCTACCATCAGTGGCCTGAGAAAAACATGGTTCGGCCCAAAGCACAGCTGTCAGAGGTGAATTAGGCACAGGAAAACCAGTGTTGATACAGTTCACAGCCCATCTTACTATTTCACAAGATCAGCACCTCTAGCTTTTATGAGATCACTAAAGTTGTCCACAAAAGGACTTGAAAACTATAACACTCACTGCTAGACTTTTTGAAAATAAGTACAGTACAGACCGGGGTCCCACTCAGGTCCCCGTCCCTGCAGCCGGTGCCCTCCTTGGCGTGAGTGCAGGCACTGTGGTGGCTGCGGTCGGCAGCTCCTGCAAGAGCTCCGAAGAGGCGGAGAAGTGCTGGGGAGCAGCGGATCATGGGCGGGGCACGAGATATTGGCACTTTGGAGCTCTCCCGCCTGCACGGATTCCAGAACGGGTGAGCCGATTGCGCGCCGCAACCGGATCTCTGAGTCGGGGAGAAGCTCGACCCAGGGAGATACACCTGAGCAGCACTCCTGCTTGCATGATTCCAGGGACCGGTGAGTTGTTTGGGCGCCCCAGCCAGATTTCTGAGTCGGGGAGAAGCTCCGCCCAGCGAGGGACATCCGAGTGCCCCTCCTGACTGCACGGACCCCGGGACAGGAGAGTTGGGTGGGCGCCCCGACTGGATTTTTGAGTGGGGGAGAGCTCCACCCAGGGAGGAGCACCTGAGCGGCCCCCTGCCTGCATGGTCCCCGGGGCAGCAAGCTGTTAATGTGCCCCAGCCAGGTCTCTGGGTAGGGAGTAGTTCAGCCCACAAAACAGCATATGAGCAGCCTATTGAGCAAAGACTCTCAGCAGAAAGCTTAAAGGACATTCTCCTGAAGAGAAGGAGTCACTGGAGCAGCCTTTGCAACAGACCTTTGCCTAGTGAACTGCCTGGGTAATTTATAGCTCAATATTTTGAATCTGATACCCAAAAATGAGAAGACAGAAGAACAAAACGCAGTCTCAGAACTCAACCCCACCCAGAACAAGTCCTGGATGCGAGGATACAGGGGAACTAGGAAGCCACATACCTGCAAGTTCTGAAACGATTGCATCCGAAATAAAGAAAGAACTCCATCAGGCCATAGAAGAGCTTAAAGCAGAAATAAACCACATATCTGCAATAATCTCTCAGACAAAAAATGAACTGGAAACTGTAATAGAAGAAATGTTCCATACACATAGAGAAGAAATAGATAAAAGAATAGAAGAAAATAGGAAACAAATGGAAACATTACAAGAGCAATTTAGGAACGAATTACCATGAATGAAACAGGTCCAAAGAGATTGCCAGGAATTGAAAACTTCCATTGAAAGCTTGCAAAACCACTTAAATGAAACCGAAGATAGAATTTCAGACCTTGAAGACAGCATGGCAGCTTCTGAGCGTGAAAGGATCTCATAAAATCATCAAAGACCGAAGAAAAATCAATCCAACAGCTGCAAGATGAGGCAAAACGAAATAATATTCGAGTAATAGGAGTCAGTGAAAGAGCAGGAGACAACACAAATGATATAAAAAGAATATTTGCTGAAATAATAGCAGAAAATTTCCCAAACAAGGTAAAAGATACTGAAGTACAGTTAATCGAGGCATATAGAACCCCAATGAGCCATAACCCAAAGAAAACCACACACAGACATATAATAGTCAAGATTACAGACATCCAGCAAAAGAACACAATATTAAAAGCTGCTAGAGAAAAGAAACAGATCACCTATAAAGGAAAGCCCATCAGAATCACAGCAGACTTCTCAATGGAAACCATGAAACGAAGAAGAGCTTGGAGTGAGGTATTACAGATTCTGAGACAAAACAGCTTCCAACCCAGACTGATGTATCCTGCAAAACTAGCCTTCAAATTCAATGGACAAATAAAACATTTCCATGACAAAGAACAAGTTAAGAACGTCATGAGTGCCAAACCAGCGTTGCAAGAAGCACTAAAAGATATTCTAGACAGAGAAAAAAATGACCACAATCTCAAAAACAACAATAGAAAGAAACCCTCAAACAGAACAAGTAAACAGATAGCAAAAGTAGAAAAACAACAAGTAAATAACATGACTAGAATAAGCCAACATATAACCATTAATGTAAATGGCCTCAATTCACCAGTCAAAAGGAAAACATTGGCAGAGTGGATTAAGGAACACAATCCAACGATATGCTGTACACAGGAAACACATTTTACTCAAAAGGAAATCCACAGGCTGAAAGTTAAAGGATGGAAAACAATTCTCCATGCAACAGGTCCCCAGAAAAGAGCAGGGGTAGCTATTATGTTTGCAGACAATGTAAACTTCAAACCAAAAACAATCAAAAGAGAGAAAGAAGGCCATTACATACTAGGTAGGGGAAAGCTGCAAAAGGAAGAGATAACAATCCTAAATATTTATGCACCAAACAATGGAGCACCAAACTTTACAAGTCAAGTTTTAACAGACGTGAAAAATCAACTAACTAATAACACTATTTTAATGGGGGACCTAAACACCCCTCTGATGCAAGGAGACAGGTCAACTGCACAGAAACTCAGCAAAGAAATAACAGACCTGAACCAAAAGTGTGAACAAATGGACTTAGTAGATGTATACAGAGTGTTCCACCCCACAACATCAGAATACACATTTTTCTCAGCGCACACGGGTCTTTCTCTAAAATTGACCACATTCTAGCCCATAGAGCATATCTACCTAAATGCAAAAGAATTGAAGTTATCCCATGCATATTATCTGACCACAGTGCAATGAAACTGGAAATTAATGACAAAGGGAACTCCAAAAACCGCATAAACACTTGGAAATTAGACAACAACCTCCTGAAAAACCAATGGGTCACACAAGAAGTTAAAGAAGAAATTTAAAAATACCTACAAATAAATGAAAATGCAAGTACAACCTACTGGAATCTGTGGGATGCAATGAAAGCAGTCCTCAGAGGGAAATTTATAGCAATGAACTCATATATAAAGAAAACAGAAAGACAGCAAATAAATAGCCTAATGCTACACCTCAAACTCTTCGAAAAAGAGCAAAGAGCCCAACCAAAAGCTCAAAGAATGGAGGAGATTATAAAACTCAGGGCAGAAATTAATGCAATTGAGATGAAGAAAACTCTACAAAAAATAAGTGAATCAAAGAGTTGGTTCTTCGAAAGAATAAATAAAATTGATAAACCCCTCGCCAACCTTATCAAAAAAAGAAGGGAAAGAACTCAAATTCATGCAATAAGGAATGAAAAGGATGAAATCACCACAGATCCCACAGAAATCCAAGAGATCATTAATACCTACTTTGAAAATCTTTGCTCCCATAGGATAGAAAATTCAGAAGAAATGGACAGATTCCTAGAAAGGTACAAATTACCAAAATTGAATCAGGAAGACTCAAAAATCCTGAACAACCCAATATCAATTAATGAGATTGAAGATGTCATAAAAAACTTACCAACTAAGAAAAGCCCAGGCCCTGATGGATTCACAGCAGAATTCTACAAAACATTCAGAGAAGATCTAATGCCAACACTCCTCAAACTCTTCAATGAAATCAAAAAGGAAGCAACTCTCCCTAACACATTTTGGGAGGCAAGTATCACACTGATACCAAAACCAGAGAAGGACCCAACCAAGAAAGAGAACTATAGGCCAATCTCTCTAATGAACATAGATGCAAAGATACTCAACAAAATACTAGTAAATAGAATACAGTGAATCATAAGGAAAATTATACACCACAACTAGGTGGGATTTATTCCAGGAATGCAGGGATGGTTCAATATTCGCAAATCAATTAATGTAATACATCATATCAATACAGCCAAAGACAAAAACCACATGATCATCTCAATAGATGCAGAAAAGGCTTTCGATAAAGTCCAACATGCATTCATGTTAAAAACTTTAGAAAAAATAGGAATAGATGGACTCTACCTCAATCTGATCAAAGCCATCTATGACAAACCAACAGCCAACATCATACTAAAGGGACAAAAACTGAAAACTTTCACTTTAAAATCAGGAACAAGACAAGGATGTCCATTGTCACCACTCCTATTCAACATAGTTCTGAAAGCATTAGCCAGAGCAATCAGACAAGAGAGAGAAATAAAAGGAATAAGGATAGGAAAGGAAGAAGTCAAACTATCACTATTTGCAGATGACATGATACTATACATGGAGGAACCCAAAAACTCCACAAGAAAACCCCTGGAATTAATTGACAAATTCGGCAGCATAGCCGGATACAAAGTCAACACCCAAAAATCAATAGCATTCCTATACACAAACAACAAACAGACTGAGAGAGAAATTGAGGAAACCATGCCTTTTACAATAGCATCCAAGAAATTGAAATACTTAGGGATCAATCTAACAAAGAATGTGAAAGATTTATTCAATGAAAACTACAGTACTTTGA
Source organism: Dinomys branickii (assembly GCA_004027595.1). Taxonomy (NCBI): domain Eukaryota; kingdom Metazoa; phylum Chordata; class Mammalia; order Rodentia; family Dinomyidae; genus Dinomys; species Dinomys branickii. The sequence goes on along the minus strand of PVLD010001425.1, from coordinate 70,389 downwards.
AAAAAGAGATCGAAGAGGATTTCAATAAATGGAAAAACATACACTGCTCATGGTTAGGAAGAAGCAACATTGTGAAAATGGCCATACTACCAAAACTGTTGTACAGATTCAATGCAATTCCCATTAAACTACCATTAGCATACCTCACAGATCTAGAGAAAATATGTCTTAAATTCATCTGGAACCAGAAGAGACCCACCATAGCAAAAGCAATCCTGGGCAATAAGGACAAGTCAGGTGGAATCACAATCCCTGACCTGAAATTATACTACAAAGCTACTGTAATAAAATCAACCTGGTACTGGCTAAAAAGCAGACCTGAGGATCAATGGAACAGACTGGAAGATGCAAACACAACGAAAAACACACTCAGCCACCGAGTATTTGACAAAGGGGCCTACCAAACTCACTGGAAAAAGGATGACCTGTTTAATAAATGGTGCTGGAAAAACTGGCTTACCTCTTGCCAAAAACTGAAAATAGACCCAAGTCTATCACCATGCACCAAACTCAAGTCAAAATGGATCACAGACCTCAACATTAAAACAGAAACTCTAAATTTATTGGAAGAGAAAGTAGGTAAAAATCCTGAAGACACAGGAGTAGGCAGAGAGTTCATGAACAAAAATGAAACTGCAAGGGAAACACTCCAAAGAATCAATAACTGGGACCTTATCCTACTTAAAAGTTTATGTACATCTAAAGAAATCACCAGCAAAGTAAAAAGAAAACCTACAAATTGGGAAAAAATCCTAGCTGGCTGTCCCTCAGACAAAGGTCTTCTATCTAGAACATACAAAGAATTAAAAAACATGTACCTGTCCAAATTCAAAGACCCAATCCAGAAATGGGCATCTGAGATGAATACACACTTCTCAGATAAAGAAATACAAATGGCAAATAAATATATGAGAAAATGTTCCACATCCTTATTCATTTGAGAAATGAATAAAAACAACACTGACATTTCATCTCACCCCAGTAAGAATGGCCAGTATGAAAAAATCATGCAATAACAGATGCTGGCGAGGCTGTGGAGAAATAGGGACTCTATTACACTGCTGGTGGGAATGCAGACTGGTGCAACCACTGTGGAGAGCAGTTTGGAGATTCCTCAGCAAACTTGGTCTAGAGGTTCCATTCATACCAGCTATTCCCCTTCTGGGTATTTTCCCAGAAGATCTGAAAGAATCATATCACTCTGATATATGTGCACCCATGTTTATAGCAGCGCAATTTGTAATAGCTAAATTGTGGAAGCAACCCAAATGTCCATCCACAGAAGACTGGATTAAAAAACTGTGGCATTTTTATATAATGGAATATTATTCAGCTATAAAGAGATGGATGGATTTGGGGCCTTTGTAGGCAAATGGTCACAATTGGACACCATACTCATAAGTGAAATAAATCAGAGTTACATGTGCAGGCAACATATTGTGTCACTGGTGTAAGAACCTGAGGGTGGGAACATAAACTAAGAGACATGAAGGAAATCTGTTCAAAAGTAAAGAACAGATGGGATGTGGGAAAGGAGAAAAGAAAGAGGCAAAAATGTATGTATGAATGTATGTATGTGCATACATATGTGCAGGATGGCTAACATGGTTCTACTTTTATGTCACTTAATGGTATGGAATAGTTGATGACTGGTTGTTTGATCAATCTTGTATGTCTATATGTGTTCTCGGGAGCATACATTTTGAAGATATCAATATGCAATGCAACAACTATTGTTGGTTTTCTGTTGCTTTGTCTATAATTCAATTCTGATTATACGGTTATTGAGCTACTTTGTGTGTCTTTGTTAATGCTTTTCATTTGTTTTTTTGTTTTTTGTTTTTTTTTCTTTCTTTTTCTGTTGTTGACGATGTAGTTCTTTTTGCTTTCACACTTTAAAAAGGAGTTGTACTACTGACTTAGGTCACTTTATTGTAAGGAATAGTTGATGATTAATTGTCTGATCAAATTTGCGTGTCTATATCTGTTTTCCTGAATATACACTTAGAAGTTATCAGTATGTAATGCAACAACCATTGTTGATTCCCTGTCACCTTATCTGTAACTCAGATTCGATTGTACTATTTTTATGCTGCTTTGTGTCTGTTTGTTTTTATACTTTTAAAAGAAAAAAAAAGAGAAGAAATGCTGTACAGCGCAGCGTGGTGGCACACGCCTGAAATCCCAGCACTCAGAGCAAAGGCAGGAGGACCATGAATTCGAGGCGACCCTGAGCTATGTGGTGAGTTCAAGGCCAGCTTGAACTACCTAATGAGACCCTATCTCAGAAGTAATGACAATAATAACAATAACAGTAATAATAAGCAGAGTAGAAAAAGTGCGATAAAAACATACATGTATTAATAGCTATTCTGCATATTCTAGTCTATTATTTATTCTGTTGGGTTTTTTTTTGGGGGGGGGTTCTTAGTTTTTTGAGACAGGGTCTTGTTATGCAGCCCAGGCTCACTATATAACCTAGGCCAGCCTCAAACTTGCAGTGATCTTCCTGCCTCAGCCTACGAAGGGGTGTTAACAGGCGTGTATCATTATGCTTGGCTCCATATTCTATTTTAAAAGCCATTTCTAAAATGTACCCATTCTTTTTCTTTCTGCAGTGCACGGGATTGCGCCCAGCCCACTGGGCAAGCACTCTTCTACTATTCTTCCCCCAGCGCTCCCATTTTTAAAATTAATCATTTTGTGCACAAAAGGGTAGGTTTTGGTTATCTACAAAATTCTCAACTGTGGCATAACTTCCTTCTCCACAATTCAAAACCAAACCAGGCGTGTGGTAGAAGAACATGCTTGTAATCCCAGCACTCAGGCAGGCAGCGGAGGCAGGAGGATGAATCCCTGTGAGTTCAAGGCCAGCCTGAACTGTTCAGTGAAACCCTGCGTCAAAAGGACAAAGCCCTGGGCCAGGGCTATAGCTCAGTGGCACAGCGCCTTGCCTGGCACTGAGTTCAATTCCTGGTACAAAAAAAAAAAAAAAAAGGAATCAAAAGGACAAAGCCGAAACAAACAAAAACATTCCAAAAAGCGAGGCAAATATTTTTACCACATGTGTGTTTATCAGGTGTCAGCACTTGTTCTGAAAAGGGCCAGGTAGTAAATATCTTAGGACCCTCATCCATTTATTCCATCTCTGTCCCAACTACTTCGTTGTGCTGCTGTAGCATGAACAGGGTCACGGCACTCAGAGGCCGGGTCCTCACCTCGCTTCGCTTGGTGGCACAGGGATCTGAACCTCATGCAGCTCTTCATTTGTGAAGTCAGCTTCCTTTGATTTTTTTTTTTTTTGCAATATCTAAAATAATAACTTATTAAATATAAAAAAATCAACCTAGAATAAAAAAATGAATTTGAATTCTACTTCTTTGTACTTTAAATCATTACGGTATCATAGTTTACACCAAATTATCCTTTAAAGACAAAAGGTAGTGCCACACTAGCTGGAAATATCGATTGTGCAATGTGCAAACTTGAAGATTCTGAAATCATTCTTAGGGTGACAGTTGCAGTTGAGTGCATGTAAATAGACAGCTGGAAATTTTCTAGAGTAATTTTAACGTAGACTACAATGTTCATTAAGGGAGTAGGAATAAGAATTGAGAGATCCTGGTATAAGATGAGCCTGGAAAAACAAATTGTATCCACACTGAAAATGGAGATGGGAAAAAATTACTTATACTATTAGAAATCATCAGAGCACTTAATGAGTTAATCAAGCAGAAGGCTTCTTTTGATTTTGTTTTCAGCCACTTGGATGGAGGGCAGTGTGCCCACAGGGCCCAGCTCTGCTCCCAGCTGAGGCACAGGGCTACGTTCTGCACCCTCAGCGTTGTTGCAATCCCTCATCAAGCCTGCAGGAAGTGTGGCCACCTGGGAAACAGTCAGGGCGCCTATCTAGGCCCTCACCACGATGCCCCTTCCCATGCCACGTCTGAGTTGCAAGGCGAAGTGCTGGATTTGTAGAGAGCCTGGACCAGGAACTTGCACTGCGTGCCTCAGTTTCCTCTTCTGGGATGTGGCGGTAACAGCAGCCGCGTCTCACCACCCCAGAGGAGCATGAGGGCTGCTGAGCATGACGGTAGCTGCATAGACCTGGTCCCTGGTGCCTCCTGAGCCCTGGTTTGGGCTGGAAGTGACAAGGGTCTCAGGAGTGTACAGGCAGGGCCCCGCTGCGCCGGGCCGATTCAGACACCACCGCCATGGAGGCTGCACAGTGCTCTGTGTGTCTTGGTTTCCTGCCTTGTTCTGTAAAGTGGAGACTTTAAGAACACTGACTTCTCAGAGTTACTTAGGGATTTAAGCAGGCAGTTGTAGCGCTGGGGTGTGGCTCAGCGGTAGAGCACTTGCCTAGCACGCGCCAAGGCCTTGGGTTCAATTCCACCACAAAGGAGAAGGGGAAGAACAGGCAAGCACATGACAAAGGCTTAGACCAATGCATCACACTAATACCACACAGATCTTAAGATCTCTGTCCCTCCCTCCCTGTTGCTAAACTCAGCTCACACAGGACCTGAGCACCCCGGGGCACATTCCTAGGTAGACCTGGTGATTCACAGCAGCGGAGCATGTGGGGCTCATTCCACCACCTAAAGCCCCCACCGAGGACAGCAGTATTCTCACCGCCCCAACCCCAGTCCTGAAGAGCTCCACTGATTCCCAGCGCTGCCCCTGCTCCTGTGTTATCAGACACATGGGACCTGCTCGCTTCCCAGCAAGGTCCCACTGGAGCGCCCCCCCCCCCCCCCCCCCCCCCCCCCCCCCCCCCCCCCCCCCCCCCCCCCCCCCCCCCCCCCCCCCCCCCCCCCCCCCCCCCCCTGTGTTTCCCCACACGCGGGCCCCCCCCCCCCCCCCCCCGGCCCCCCCCCCGCCCCCCCCCCCCCCCCCCCCCCCCGGCCGCAGAGCACTGTCCAAGACCACAGCTGACTGCAGCGCCGCTGGGCGGGGAGACCTCTTGGACGGCTGTGCCTTTCTACGCAGCCCTGAAAGGTGTGCGGCTTTCTCGGTAAGCAGCAGAAAGCCTCTGTGTCTGCTCCTGGACCACCCCATCCAGCCCCCGGCCCGCTCTGCTCATTCCTTCCTGGCAACAGCAACAAAAACAAGAAACCACAATCCAAACTTTCATGTATGCTGTGTTCTGCTCAATTTTAGGGACGAGCACAGGCAACTGTCTTGTACAGCCACTTTGCCTGCTTGCAAATGTTCTCTGGGAAGGGATCGCAAACCCACGCGGAGAATGCGTGAGGCATCCCCATACGGGTATTCTTCTGGGTTCTCTCCCCACATCAGCTACTTCCACTGCCAGCCCATCTTTTGTGGTAGTGGTGGCTGTGCTGGGGCATGAACCCAGGGCCTCTCCCTCTGCCTCTAGGCTACACTCCCAACTCCTGGGACAGTATTTTACAATGCACTTGCTGCCAGAGATCTGTATCTTGGGGATCCCACGTCTTCAGCCTGTGGAAATTTTCAAATAAATGGAAACAAAGCCATCTGAAAATAGAGATGGGGAGTTGAGTACGGTAGGCCATGCCTGTACTCCCAGTACTCTGGGAGGCTGAGGCAGGGGGATCACAAGTTCCAGCCCAACCTGGGCAACTTAACCACTTAGTGAAACTTTGTTGCAAAAAGAAGAAAGGGCTAAGCATGCAGCTCTAGTACCAAATACGAAAAAAGAAAAATAAAAAGGGTCAGTGATTTCCTCCAACTTCTAATTTTAGTAGCCCTGTTAAATCCTGGACTTGTTTTCAGTTTATCTAATGCGCTGGTCAATCAGCTTCTTTCCCGGAGGGCCTCCAATTTGCTTGACTTCAGAGTGTTGGGGCAGAGTGCTTGAATAAATTCCCCGAAAAGCAGATGTTTCTCCGACTTTCCTCGAAATTACAGCTGGAACACATTTGTTTACAAGGTGTGTCCTGTATTTAGGGTTCATGGAAGATACAGTTTGGGTCTGATTCTCCACACATTAACTCTGCTGTTTACCCACCCTCCTAGAGACCACCCTTAAATTCTCCACCCTGCAGGCAAACACACAGGGAATTAATGTACACAGCTGGGGCCCAGCTGGTCCGCTCAGGTCAGCCTGGCCTGGCTGCTGGGTTGTGTTCTCTCCCGCTGGGTGGCTGTAGCCATCTAAACAGATTGGTTTCCGTGAGCATCCTTCCCAGCAGGCTGATCAGTGCTGCTTCACAGAACAGAAATATTCTTTACTTGCACCTGAGTGGGCTTCGGGATGCTGAAGGTGACTGAGTATGTTGGTCTGCTCAGGACTGAGGGATTCTTAGAGCATCGATTTTGCCTGAAACAGCTGGGTAAGGTCTTGGCAAACAGGAGAACTGTTCACCCTAGATATTGCTGGTCCTGCCAATACTCAGGCTGAGAATCTTTTCTGAGAGGTGTCACGGATCATCCATTGCTCAGTAATTGATCAGTGCGAAAGGGGGGGGGTATTCCAACCATGGATGTGGTGGGGAGAGGCGTGCAGGTCATCACTAACACTCCAGCACGTGACACCTCCCCTTCACTCTTCCAAGAGCCACCGAGGCACAGGGCATCACGTGAGATGTGACGGCATTGCAGCAGCCAAAAAAGTGCACTAACTCATACTGAGTAGGGTGATGTTCCCTAGTGGACACTGGGAGGTTTTAGTAACAACCTGAGTCATAATGGGCAGAGCTAAGGCGGTGAAAATTGTTACCACGTTGAGACTCTAAAATCCCCCTGGGGTGATCTGTGTGGAGTGAATGATTAGAAAAATAAGAGATTTTGTGAATGGAAATGCTTATTTTAAGATTTGTAATAAACAAGTACTCAGAGCTGGGCATGATGGCACAAGCCTATAATCCCAGCACTTGGAAGGCTGAGGCAAGAGGATCATTGGGAGTTCAAGACCAGCCTGGGCTACAAAGTGAGCTCAAGGCCAGCCTCAAATGCATAGAGAGACCCTGTCTCAAAAAAATAAAACAAAAACAAATGAACAAACAAACAAAAAAAAACCCAAACTAATAGTCAGCCTAGAAATTCATTTTCCAGAGCAGGACAATCCACTAGCCCTTTAATCTCTCTGTATTGCAATTTCCAAACCTTTACAGCATTAGAATTCAAGCTAGATGCTCTCTGTGGCCCCCTGTGGGTTTAAACAATGTGACGATGCTAGATTCCAGATAAAGAGAAGGCTTTTCTTAAAGGACAGTTGGATTGGGAGACTTGGATTAGATTAGTTGCCAGGGAAGTCGGCAAAGGGCCGCCTGACAGACTGGAGATAAATTAAGGAGGCAGGGAAGGGTTAGGGTTAAGGAGGCAGGGAAGGGTGTGGCTAGTGCTTGGTCCAGGCTGAGTGATATCCTGGGAGAGAGGCAACCAGGCTGTCCCCGGAAAATGACCTGGCAGCCAGTAAGGCCTGTGGGGTCGTGGGAAGGCAGTTTCCATGTGGACCAGAGGCCCCTTCTGTGCACTCCCAAGAGCTGGAAGGAGCTGAGTCTCGTACTAAGAACTGGTGAAGTTTGGGTTAAGGAGGGCGAGGGCTACAGAGGAGATGAAACAGGAATGTCCAGAAGAGAAGGGCCGACCTGCAGCCTGGAGCCAAATCCACTCAGATGACTGAGTATCTCTGGCTTACTCAAGTTTTATCTTCTGGGTTTCTCCCCCCACAGTAGTTCTGAGCCTTCTGACCAGGATAAGAATGACTGTGGGAGATGAACATCAAGGAAATAACAGGGCTCCAGGCCAAAGGCATTGAAGGTACAACCTCCACCCATCCATCTTCCCGAAGCCTCATGCTAAGGGGGACCCAGGCAACTGCGTGGAGGGAAAATCTTCTGTCTCTCATGGCTTTGTCCCAAAGCATTTTAAGAGGGAAAATGCAAGCTGGGCAGGTCAGAGGGTAAGAGAAAGAGAGGCTTCTGTGTAGAACTGGCATGGAGGAGCCACACGAAGAAATGTTTCTTTAGGAAAAGAAGACATTAGGGGCGGGGATGAGGCTCAGTGGCACAGCATCTGCCTGGCAGGCACAAGGCCCTCAGTTTAATTCCTGGTACAAAGAAAAGGGAAAGAAAACATATTTTTGCTTTGGTTTTTCTTTTCTTTTTTTTTTTTTTTTCCTTTTTTGAGACAGGGTCTCACTTTGTAGTGCTAAGGCAGGAGGATTGTTGCGAGTTTGAGACTAGCCTGGGCTACAAAGTGAGCTCAAGGCCAGCCTGAACTGCACAGTGAGACCATGTCTCAAAAAAGACTTGGGGGACAAAAATCATCAAATCCTATAGCAAGGCCATTTGCTTCATAAAATGATGGGTTTAACTGCATCAGAAAAGCGCCGGCGTGGTGGCGCACACCTGTAATCCCAGCACTTGGGACAGTGAAGCAGGAGGATTATTGCGAGTTCAAGGTCGGCCTGGGCTACATAAGTGGGTTGAAGGAAAAGAAAAGAAAAGAACAGCAGACTTTGAAGTACCCCAGATCTGGTCTTCAGAGCAGGAGCCTCAACTGTTGGGCTGCTCTTTCTTGCTTCCTTGTTGCAGAATACGGTGCCCTTGGTAAGCCCATGGCTCACAAGCATGCTGGGGTGAGTGGATGCCGCCCTCAGGAGCGGAGGAGCAGTCCCGAGATGGAAAGACCTAGTGATGAGAATGGACCCGTTGCTGTTGCCCAGGGCCAGGGAGCTCCAGGAACATCCATGAAAGACTGAATACAGCTGGGAGACGCTGTCTGAAGACGACCTCAGGAGCTGGCAAAATAATTTAGGCTGTGTGTGTGGTGGCAAAAGTGGTGGCGATTTCCAATTGATAGGTGGCACTGCCAAGGGGCACCAATGTATCAAAAATTATTTCCTTTTGACTCAACTCAACAAATATTTGTTATCAGCCCACTACGCACTCACCAAGTAAGGCTGCCAATGGAAAAAGAACCCAAAGAGATCATAGTCTGCTCAGGTAATGTGACATTCACATTTGTGATTGTAACAGCCGGGTGTGGTGGCGCATGCCTGTAATTCCAACACTCGGGAGGCTGAGGCAGGAGGGTTGGTGTGGGTTTGAGGCTACAAGGTGAGCTCAAGGCCAGATTGAACTGTCTCAAAAAAGACAAATAAATAATAAAGAAATAAGTAAAATTAAATTAAAAATAAAACACATTTGTGATTGTCATGCAAAGATTATAGAATGAGCGATAGGAACGAGTCACCACCAGGTGTGATACAGGTGTAAAACTGAGAGAAGAATATCAGGAGAAGTTTGCAAAATGATAACTGATGAGACCTAGGAAGGCCTAGGAAGGTTTCCAGGGAATAATGTAGGGTAATGGGCCATGGCGACAGAAGAAGAGGGCCTGGGAGGGGATCAGGGCATGGTGGGTTTTCTGAAGGGTCCCTTCCAGGCAAGTCTGCAGCGGAGACTCATAGGAGGCAACGACCCACAGGGGTATGCGATATCCAGGGCACAGTGTTGAGATGGTTACACCTGATCACGGATATCCGCTGAAGGTTTGGTTGGGAAATATTCTCAGAACTACGCCTTGAGGTGAAAAATATGACCAGTGTTAGATTTGTTCGTTTTATATTTTGATGTCTTGCTCTGGTGGTACTGGGGATTGAGCCCAGGGCCTCTGCACCGAGCTACATTCGCAGTCTGCTTACCAAGTTGCCCAGGTGGGGTCCACACACTTGCTATCTTCCTGACTCAGCCTCCCCGAATGCTGAGAGCACAGTGTGCACCACCATACCCACTTCGTTAGAAAGCCTTGGGAACGGCGATGTGGGCCAGAAAGAGCACTTGAAGGGGTTCATGGGTGTGGTGATCTGGAGCCCCCCGCCCCATGCTGAGGGTGGGAAAGCTCTCAGCAGAGGCTGAGCCCAGGCTGGAGGTTCCCATGGAGGCTGGGGCTGCCACCCCACAGCCAGCAGGAAGAGCAGCAGTGACTGAGAGAGGCCGTGGGGGCGGGGAAGGGAGGCAGCTGGTGGCCGACAGGCAGGAGTAGGGAGGAGATGCTCAAAAGGCAAAGGGGATGTGGGTGAGGCCCTGGCAGGATGCGAAGTCAGGAGGCCTTGGCTCAGAAGTGGCTCCGGGCTGCCCACGCCAAGGACTGAGACCGCTAAGATGGGCGGCCGGCAGGAACCACAGAGCTTTTGGCACCGAGGGAACAAGAAGGGTGCTTCTGAGAGCCTACACTCCCCATCTGCACTTCACTCAGAGCAGTGCTCCTGAAGTTCCACTGTGCTCAGGACTCACTTCAAGGATCAGGGGCCGAGAACACGAAAGGGGCAGAATCATCCATTTCAACCCAGGGTTCTCAAGGAGGGATCTGCAAAGCACTGAACCTTACCACACAGTACGGGTGGCAACGGGAGGGCCTTTCCATCATCTTGAAGCTGTAGCTCAGTGTCTCTGAGACAAATTCATAATTCAAAGTCTGCCCGCTTCAATCTGTGATCATCATCCCTTTCTGGTGTTTTGACCCTATCTGCTTTTTACAATAAAAATAGTTTTAGGCTGGGCATGGTGGCGCACGCCTATAATCCCAGCACTCGGGAGGCTGAGGCAGGAGGATTGTTGCGAGTTCCAGACCAGGCTGGGTTGCAAAGTGAGCTTAAGGCCAGCCTGAACTGCGCAGTGAGACCCTGTCTCAAAAAGACAACCCCCCCAACCCAACTTTTAGACACCCCTCCTCCCCCCATTAGAAAAGAGTGACTCTTTCTGTACACTGCACCATAGATGGGTTAGAAGCAGGAAGACAGGAATTTGTGCCCGGCTCTGGAGATTCCTAGCCAAATACAGGGAATATTTGGAGTAGTTTATGCATTGGATGTGGAGGCTGGGTGTCTGATGGGAAAACAACAGCCACAATTCCTCTGGGAAAAGCCCCTTGGGAATGTATCAGGTCAGGATGACATCCAGTCTCCGCTCCTCCCTGCACAGCCGTTTTTCCCCCTCATCTTCCTCTGCCACTCCTCCTCATAAGCACCAGATGAAGAGGCCGGCCAGAGCTGAGGGGCTCTTAGATGTCACCAAGCCTGAAGGTCGGCGAACCTCAGGAACTAGGTCCCCGCATGGAGCTCATGCACGGAGTGGGATGGAGGCCAGGCTGGCGCTTGCGTGTCTGGCTTTGCAAATCTAAGGGAGACAAATCTGAACATGTGTGGCTGCGGCTCCAGAAGCTCTGTCTAGAAGGTTGCTAGGAACACACACCCAAGCCCCAAAAGATTGATAACAGCACAGTATGGGAGGGAGTAAGTGACTCTAAACTGAATCCTGAGGCAGGGCGTGGTGGCGCACACCTGTAATCCCAGCACTCAGGAGGCTGAGGCAGGAGGATCATTGCTGAGTTCAATATCAGCCTGCACTACCAAGTGAGCTCAAGGCCAGCCTGAACTTCATAGGGAGTCTGTGTCTCAAACACACACACACACACTAAATAAATAAATAAATAATTAATTAAACTGAACCCTAAAAGGAGGAGAGAGGTAGGGTTCAGAGGATAGATTAAGCAGACCAGGTCACAATACTTGGGAGGCTGAGGCAGGAGGATTGTCATGAGTTTAAGGCCGGCCTGAAGTACATAGCAACACCCTGTTTCAAAACTTCTTCAAAAAAGAAAAAAAGATAAGCCAGAAATGGAGTCAGGGAAACTAGTTCTAAGAGAAGAGAGATGGAGATAGCACCAGCAATTTGGTTGTGGCCAGTGGATATGTTATAGGCAGCTGAGGTAGATAGAAATACTATAGGCAGTCAGACAGGGCCGGGCCCTCCAAGAAGCCAACATAAAAGATAAGATACCTGTGGGCCAGACCTCAAGACAAAAAGACTAAACAAATGCATCCACATACCTCCCCAGGGATGGACAGCAGGGATTGATCTTCTAAATAGGTAGCTACCACCTTGAAGAGTCCTTGACCCAACCCCTTACGGGAAAAGCCCGCTCTGCATTCATGCCCGCTTGTTATGTAACTCGCTTTCCCATTTGATCGCAGTCCACTCAGTCTTACCAAAATATTCATCCTTGCAGTCTTATTGGTAAACCATAGTTTTGTCCATTTCCCCTACCTTGGACCCACCTCACCTCATGGTTTTTTCCTATAAAAGTCCCTGGAAAAGACAGAGTCAGGGGGTAACCCACTCGGGCCCCCCTTCTGTCCCTCTCTTGGATAGAAGCTTTCCTTCTCTCAATAAATATATTCTGCTCTTAACCTCCGTTGTTCCTAAAATTCATTCTTTGGTTTTAGAGAACACAAACTTGTCTTTATTTTCCTGTATCAGATAGATGCAGGATTATACCTGGAACTAAGTTAAGCGCTTCTGAAAAGACTGACTGAAAAATATGGTGAAGGTTTAAATTTTTTTTGTTAATTTTTGTGTTTTTTTTTTTTGTGGTACTGGGGATCGAACTCAGGACCCTGCGCTTGCTAGGCAAACGCTTATTCCACTGAGCTATATCCCCAGCCCAGTGTTGGTTTTTTAAGACAGGGTCTTGCTATGTAGTTCAGGCTGGCCTTGAACTCACTAAGGAGACCAGGCTGGCCTCAAACTCTCAAACTCTTGGTGATCTTCTGCCTCAGCCTTCCAAGAGATGGGATTATAGGTATGTGGCACTGTGTCTGGCATGTATGGCTATTACTAATGGTCCTATCATAACACACAACATGTGCTCCAGGGACTGGGCTAACTCCTTTTTTTTTTTTTGGTACTGGAAATCGAACTCATGTCCTCAGGCTTGCCAGGCAAGTGCTTATGCCGCTGAGCTACATCCCCAGCACTGGGCTAACTCCTTTGAGCCCCATATATTTATAAATATTATTTTTCTCATTTTACAGATGGAGAAAGCTGGCACCCAAAAGTCAGATGATACAGCCAGTGTCACCCGGTACATCAGTGGCAGAGTCAGGATGCAAACTCCTGCGCCTGGCTGCAAGGCTGAGCTTTTCCCAGAGTGCTCCAGGCCTGCACCCAGACCAAGCTTTGTGGACACCAAGTCATAGGGCTGGTGCAATAGAAAAGCCGGGACCGAGAGCCAGTTCTGACTCTGAAGCCTGAGCCATCAACTTCATCCCTGGGAAATCAACAGGGATGAGAAGGGGAGGGGGAGGGAGAGGAGGGGGAGACAGGGAAGCGGGAGAGAGGGAAGCGGGAGTGGGGAGGGCAAGTGGATTGGTGAACGCCTAACCTACAGGTTGAGTTCATAGTGCTGAATTCAGGGAACACAAACGGGGGCGATATGAGCCCAGTGGCAAGCACAGTGTTCAGGGTGCGCATGGCACCCTTGCCTCCTCCTCGCCCCTGTTCACATTTGCAAAGTGTGGATCTCAGTACCAACGAAGCCACTGAGATGACCCAGACCCAGGGCCAGATGTTCAGGAAACATCCATGCATCTTTGCTCTACCTCTGCTCAGATGAGGAAGACAAAATTTCTGGGAAATGAGCCATCAGGAAGAAAGAAAATCCACCAGTGGGTCCAGTTATAACATCCTTCCACAATTAGTAAGACTTAGAATTCACCAAGTTTCATCTCCTCTGCACTTGCAGTTGCTGCAATAATTAAGCAATTAATAAAACTAGGCTCAGCTGGAAATAAGTGTCAACTTTGCGCTGCCCCAAATCAACCTTTCTTTCCTTTACTCCCTCCCTTCTTTCCTTCTCTCTCTCTCTCTCTCCTTCTCTTTCTGCGTCAATGGGGATTGAAACCAAGGCCTTTACACTGAGCTACATCCCTGGCCCTTTCTATTTTTTAGTTTGAGTCAGGATCTCATTGAACAGTCCAGGCAGGACTTAAAGTTAAGATCCTTCTGTGAGCCTCCTTGTGCGCTGAGGTTATAAGCAACCACCACCGTGTTTATCTCTGTTTATTTCTGTTTCTTGCTAGGGCTTTGCAATATCTGTCTTTGCGCAAGTCATGTATTTTAATCCTACATTTTCTTGCCAGCACAGTGGGAACTACAGTCCTCTCAGGCAGTTTCTGTAAGGGTCAAGGTGACTGTGCATAAGAAATACCCTGGTAAACTAAGTTCACTTCAAGTGTTATTATTTAAAATGCCTTTATGCCAGAAAAGAGCATGGCTATGGAGATCATACTTTTCCCACAAAAGTAAACTTAATGAGGATTTTCAAAGTTCAAGTTGCCTCAGGTGGTTAAAAACATGGGTACTTCTTTCTCTTTAAAATCCTGGAGCACTCTCCTTAGCAACTCTCCAGGCTTCTGTCTGCCTAGCTTAGCTTGGAGGAGCCATCACTCCCAGGGAGGGGAAGGGGCTGGGAAGGGGACTCAGCACCCTTCAGTCCTGAGGGACTGTCGGCCAAACAGGAGACTTGTGAGCGAGGCTCCCTAAACTGGTTGTTGAAACCATCAGAAAAAAGGCTTCCTTTCCCCCAGGAATGCCAGCTGTTCAACTATATCAGACAAGCCTAGTGGTGCATGGCCTTAACTCCAGCACTGGGGAGGCTGAGGCAAGAGGATCACCACAAGTTTGAGGCCAGCCTAAGCTTCATAGTGACTTCAAGGCCAGCCTGAGTTACCTAGCAAGACTCTGTCTCTAAAAATCAAAACAAAACAGAACACCAAGTGTACCAAGATACCATGTCTCTGGGGGTCTCTTATTCCATGTGGGGAGAGGAAGCCAAGCCAGCAAGAAGCAGAAATAGGATGCTGAGTTTGCCTAGGACTTCACTGGTTCCAGTCGTGGAAGCCCATGCCCAGAGCGCCCCCCTCCCCAGCATGGCAAATAGCCCATGATCACACCCAGAGGGGCCCCAGTAACAAAAGGTCCTTAATTCTGTTTGCACCCTTCACCCAGCCTGCTTTGGGATCCCCTCGGGCATCTCCATGTGTGACTTGCTAAATTCTGGTATTTAAGCTACTCTGAGCTGAGTTTCTGACACACATAACCCTAAAAAGTCATAAACCCTGGCCAAGAATGTGCATGTCTAAATAAAAAATGACAGTTCAAAAAGCTAAATAAATCAAAGTAGGAAACACACTATTTTTAGAATGTGAAAAAGTACGGAAATGTGATCATGTGGTGCCTTCTGAGGTCAAGAGCATCTATTTGACAAAGAGGCTTAACAATATATATACACAGGAGGGAGAAAGTAGAGGCGAAACAAAACATTCCTAGAGAAGGAAAACACCTCGGCCAGCCTGGGAAACGTCGGAGCGATGAGTGAGCAAAAACTCAAAAACCCAAACTTGAGGCAGCCAGGGAAACGGGGCCAGGCTGAGCACAGAGTGGCCTCTGCTTCCCCAGAGCCCGGGCTGAGGCTGGGAGAGGAGACCGCTGAGCTGCAGGCGGGACCACAGCCCGCCAGGGCTTCCAGAGATGGCGCACAGCCTCATCAGAGGAAAGCACAGCTGTGCGGGCGCTGCGTGCCAGCAGTGGAGTGCTGGCCTAGTGCATGGGGTCCCCGGTTCGATCCCCAGCCCTGAAGATCAAGGGGAACCAAGTGCAGTCACACTGCTCAGCAGAAGAGCTGGGGGAGCAGAGAGGCTCACAGAGGAACGGCCAAAGACTCCGTCTAGCCTGTCCTTACAGCGCTTCTTCTTTAATTTTGGGGTACAAGTTTTCTATACCTCTCGCCCTTTCTGTCCACTTAAATTTTTTGTGTGTGAGGTTTCTTTTTTCTAATTTTTTTTTTTTTTAAACAGGATCTCACTATGCAGTTCAGGCTGGCTTTGGGCTCACTTTGTAGCCCAGGCTGGTTTCAAACTCGCAACGATCCTCCTGCCTCAGCCTCCTGAGTGCTGGGATTATAGGTGTGCGCCACCATGCCCAGCTGCCCCCTTAAATTTTATCTCTTCATTCCTAAATTTTTTCCTAATTCTGCTTTACGTTGTTCTTACCTGTCTCATATCATTTTCTTACTGCATTCCAGCCTGTTCTTTGCTAAAAGAACAGATTACAGTTCTAGCAATGCTTTCCTTGTCCGTAGGGCTTCAAAGGGATATTTCTTTTTTCTTTTAGTTGCTTTGTTTGGAAATTGCCCTGTATATTGTTCTACTGCTCATTTTTATATTATTTTAATTCCTGAGGAAGCTAGGGCCTTCACACTGGGCTACATGCCCAGTCCTTTTTACCTTTTATTTTTGAGATAAGTTCTCACTAAATTACTTAGCTGTCCAGACTGGGCTCAGCTTGGGATCCTCTGCTTCACCCTCCAGAGTGCTGGGATGATGGGCACACACAGCCACAGCTGCCTGGGAGATTTTAGTGTTTCCAAATTTTTAGGAGGAAGATGAGGTCATAGAATGTTGCTAATTTTGTCATCCCAACCTGTGATGTTTTCATTATTGTTATTTTTTTCTACCCTGGTGGTGGAGCCTGGGGCACCCCTCGCGTTAGACAAGCATTCACTACTCCTGAGCTGCACCCCTCGAGCTTGGCGCTTTTTCTGACACAGTGTTGAAAACCAAGACAGACAGAAATGCAGCCTGGCGCGGTACTGTGTGAGTCGGCGCGAGCTGCTCCGAGGACCCTTTGCATTCAGCTCCTCTGATTTCAAATGATTTCCACTTCATCATCTGCTGTATCTATTCCTCGCGAGAGTAGTTCTCACCTTCTTGGTCCTGTCACGCTTGGGGAGGGAATGTTCCTTCCCCAGGTTGGCAGGGAGAAGGTAGCTCTCAGGAGAGATATGGACAATGCTGTTTGTACTCACACATTTTAAAACACCTGTTACATGGTGTTAACAGAACTTTTGCTCTTCGAATGGACACAGGAAATAGAACAGTGGATTAAAAGCCGCCTGGAAGCCAGGCATGGTGGCACAGGCCTGTAATCGCTGCACTTGGGAGGCTGAGACAGGAGCATCGCCACAGGCTCATGGCCAGGCTGGGCTACATAGTGAGTTCAGGGCCATCCTGAACTCCATAGTGAGACTCCTGCCTCAAAAATACTTTTAGCACTTGGGAGGCAGAGGCAGTTAAAGGAAAAATATCTCAGCCTGGGTGTGGTGGCCCATGCCTACAGTCCTAGCACTTGGGTGGCTGAGGAAGGAGGATGGCCACTAGCTTGAGGCCAGCGTGAGCTACAAAGTGAATTCAAGGCCAGCCTGAACTGCACAGAAAGACCTTGTCTTAAAAAAAAAAAAAAAAAAAAAAGAAAACCAAAAGTAAAATGAAAACAAAGGCTGTCTAGAAACAAAAGATGGGCGTGTGACATTCGCTTTTCCCCTGTCACTGGGAAAGCCGGGCCTCCGAGCAGGATATCCTCTCTCCGGGAACCCGGTATGGCCAAGAAACTAAGGAGAAAAGAGGGCGAGATCGCAAGAAATGGACATTGTCCCGGGACTTCTCCCCACCCGCGCCCGGCTGCCCAGGACCCTCTCAGCTTCCTCCCGGGAGATCGCCCTGCAGCTTCTTTGAGGATGTCGGGCCGCAGGCCCACGGCGCCGCTGCCTCTCTCACTGGGTCCCCAGCACCATGAGGGATGCTCTGTGGCTCCGGGAGTCTTCTACAGGAAACATGCGGTGGAACAGCAAGGGGCGTTGCCGGGGAGGGGGTGTGAGTCTGCGCACTCCCCGCGGGCTCGGGGTTATACTATTTCTGTGAGTGGGAGAAGCAGGCCAACTGTGTCACAAACCTACAGCCAAAAGTGCGTTCCCTCCTGGGTTGAATCAGCTTTTTTCCTTCTCTCCTGCCCACCCTCCTCTTCTCTCCCCCTCCTTTTTTTTTTTTTTTTTAATTTCAAGATGGGGACTTTCTACATTGCCAAGGCTGGCCCTCAACTCCTGGACTCAAGAGATCCTCCTGCCTCAGCCTCCCAACTAGGTAGGAATACAAGTACCTGACTTTAGATACCGCTCATTTCCCATCTTGTCTCTTGGACGAGACTAAGAAAGAGAAAGTGTGGTGAAGGAGGAAAGGAGGCATCTTTCCCCCGTGATTTCCTGTACTGATTTGAGGGGACTGAGGGGCGCTGTCTGGCCCTGACATCACGGACACTGAACAGCAACACAAACCCGTGCTCTCCCTCTTTTCAAAAGTGACAAGCCAGGCTTTGGCTGGATCTCAGAATACCTTCCCCCTGGAACAATACCTAAGACAGTCTGTGGACACCAGCAAACTCGAAAGGGTGTGAAGGCAACAGCAGGCACAGAAAGGGGCTAAAGATTTAAGGATGAACAGCAGCCTTTCAGGACAGAAGGCCCCATGGTACAAAGGTGGAGGCCCCGGGGAAGAAAGCTGGTAAAACGGAGGGGCTGGTGGCTCGCCGGGCAAGTTGCCTGGGGCCTGGGACCAAGCACAGCATTTTTCTAGAGGATGTGGGCCTGGGTGTCGTCCTGCAGGCCCTGCCCACACCCCCCAGTGCTTGCCAGCAGTTCTAGCTTGGCTGACCCCCAACATCCAGAACAATGACCGCTTTTCTCTGCTATAATAATGCTGTCTAGTTCATTAGAGACCCGTTTTGTATTTTTCATTGAGTTCAAACCACGGGGTTTCTTTCCAAAGAGATCCTATCACGCTTTACATATTTAAAAGAAAAAAAATGATCCATCTCAGAAACTAGTAAAGGTAGAAATATTTTGAAGAGAAAGAATAAGTTTTTTTTTCTTTTCTGGAGCCTCATTTATGTGAACTAATGTTATTTTATTTTATTTCATTTATTTTTATTGTCTTTTTGCTCCTGCCTCAACCTCCCAGGTGCTGAGGTTATAGGGAGGCGCTACCATACCTGGCTAACATGTTTTGTGTCTGTGTGTCTTTTTGAGACAGGGTCTCACTATGCAGTTCAGGCTGGCCTTGAGCTCACTTTCTAGCCCAGGCTGGTCTTGATCTAGCAATGATCCTCCTGCCTCAGCCTCCCAAGTGCTGGGAAACATGTGTTTTTAAAAGAAAACACTATGTGATACATGCAGGAATCCAAGTGTTTCTCAGGACAGTGGGTCTTCAGGGGACAGGTGTGGGGTGGATAGTAAAGCCTCATGCTTTGCTATTCACTCCTCACTCACTTATCTAGTGTGTAATTTATTGAGCATTTACTAAGTGTTTGTAAGGATGTAGCAAGAGAGATAATGACCTCAATTTCATGGGGCTCAGCAGGGGACACCAACCACAAATTTCAGTAAGTAGAATCATTCCAGATGATGACTGCCTCCTTGTTTGTTAGGCTTTTTTTTTGAGAAAGGGTCTCCCTGTGTAGTTCAGGCTGTCCTTGAACTCGCGGCGATCCTCCTGCCTCAGCCTCCGAAGTGCTGGGATTACAGGCGTGAGCCACCATGACTGGTATGATTGGTTCTTTGAAGGGGCTGCGTGCTGGCCAGGTGGGGTGGGCAGTGCTGAGACTGGGCAGTGAGGAAAGATGGTGAGGTTGTAGGGCTGGGCAGGAGGGCGGCCGGGCGAAGGTGCAAGGCGCAGACAGGAGGAAAGGAGGAACACGGCCGGAAATACGTGCCGAGGTTAAGGTCTCATAAGAGAACCCCCGCAAAAGGAAGTGATAAGTTACACAGCAAACACAGGGGGCGCTGTTTGGGAGCGAACGAGCCCATGAAGAGCAGCACGCTGCGTTCGGAAAGGCCGGGAACAAGACCCACACTTTTCCTGTTCATTTTCTACCTCTGAGTTTAAAACAATGGCAAGTTCTTCAAATACAGTTATAGCCCGGTACCCCTGGGGGGTGGGGCCCAACACTCAGCTTGGACAACAAGATCCAAAGATCCGCGAGTTTCTTCTATAAAATGAGGACAACCTACACATATCATCCCGACCTCTGAATCATCTCTACACGACCTAGAATAACCCACACAATCGTAGATACCAGATGGGTGGGTGTTACCCTGCATTGTTTCGGGAATTAGGAAAAGAAAAACCTGTATGGCCGGGTGTGGAGGTGCACGCCCATAACCCCAGCTACTGGGGAGTCTGAGGCAAGAGGATCATACCAGCTTGGGCAACTTAGTGAGAAGCGATCTCGAAACAAAATACCATAAGATGAAGTAAAATCAAAAGGGCGAGGAGGCACCCCCAAGTTCAATCCCCAGCACTGCACCAAAAAAAGAAGTCTGTGCCTGTTTGGCATTCAGTACAGACCCACAGTTTTGTTTTCCATGCACGGTTGGTTGGACCCCGTCCAGTCCATCGCCTCTCCTTCATGCACAACACGGACTCTCACATACCTGGAATCCTATTGAGGGTCACCCAGTAATGCTCATCGGGACTGAAAGTGTCTTTGGACCACTGGAGCAGATCAACAGCCCGCGGGTCGCGGAGAACAAAGCTGGCGAACTCTCTGGACAGAGCCACGTAGGCAGAGCCGAAATAAACTGTGAGGTTGTGTGGGGGCGGCGGCTTGAGCGCGGTGGTTCTGATCACGTAGGACAGCTCTCGGCCCAGGTGCTCTCGGTGCACGTACTTGGTCCGCCCGACCGCGTGCGCCGGGGGCAGCACCCCGGGGGTGATGTTTTTCCCTTTAAAGCCCTTCAGGTACTGAACTATCTCCCTGTTGGTCTTCAGGGGGAAATCCTGCCCGCAGGTGTTGATGACATACTTCCAGGGGGCCTCGGAGGCCACCAGGTCTCTCATGCAGTTCAGGTCGGCCTGGAGCCTGGAAATCCCACCGTAGACCACGGGCTCGGTCCGCGAGGCCAGGAAGGCGTTGGGGAAGCAGCTCAGCAATTGCTCCACCGCGCCTTTAAATTCAGCCGTCGCCTTTTCATCCACGTGCACACAGTAGATATTTTGAGGCATGAAAATAGCCCGGAAGAGCCTTGCAAAGGTGTCAAACTGGTGATGGACGACCATGATGTATGCCAAAGGAAATTCCGCCTCTTCCTGAGACAGAGGGGCCGTGATGTAGTGGCTCTGGGCCAGGTACTCTTTACAAGAAGGCTGCTCGTGGATCATCAGTTTGGTTCTCCACAGCGACAGGGTTTTCGCATTGGTGAAGGATGCGCAGACTTGAGTCAGCATCAAAGTGTCCGAGATATTTAGCCTCTGGTAGCTTTGCGTGCCCCCAAAGCTGAACACATAGAACACGATAAAAACGATGACGGCGGAGACGGAAACTACGAAGAGGTAACGCATGGACGAAGACATGCCTTCAAGAGGGGCGAGATGTCAAAGTCCGTCGCAGCCTGTGAAGCCTCTCCCGGACTTCCTCTCTCATCCCGGACCCCGCTGCAACGCATAGCTCCGTCATTCCGGCCCCGAAGGACGCTCTGGGAGCAGAGTCAGCTTCATCCCGAGACTGGGCTGCCCGCTGGTCCTGGAGCTGCTCTTAGAAACAGATCGGCAGCCTCCTTTGTCTAAACCCCAGGGCAGATCGCTAAGCCCAGGCTTCTCCCCTCCCCTCCCCTCCCGGTTCGCATCTCCCAGCTGTTGCAGGAAAACTCCGGGAGAACTCTGCCCCCGCTGCTGCAGGTAGAATTTCTCGCAGGCTCTTTCTCTTTCTCTTCCTGTCACCCCTCCGCTGTCACCCAAGGCAGAGCTGAAGCAATGAGCGATGAGCTGGGACTGGCGCGCAGCTGCCTGCAGTCACCAGCCGGCTGGGTCCCGCCCCTCTGTGGCTCCTGGCGGCGATCAGCAGAGCTGGCAGCCTGGCCTCGGGAGTCCCCGCCGCTCACCACTTCGGCTCTGTGCTGCAGACGCCGGTGTGGGGTGCCCCGGCTCTAGCGGTCACGCCCAGAAGAAAACAGCCCGGCCCTACCCCATCCTTTGGCAGGAGGAGTCAGTCCTGGGGGACCTGATGGGGTCACGGTGGAGGCCTGACCTGCAGCATCTGCCCTGGGGGGCATCAGAAGAGGACCTCAAACCCTGGCTACAAGTGACGCTCACATAGGGGCCAAAAGGGCACCCACGCCAGGGATGCAAACACATGCTCAAAGACAGGGCCTCTGTGGTGCTTCACCAGCATACTAAGGGGTGAACTGTCTCCCCTGTTTATGATGCTGGGTGGGCCCAGGAGCCCGTGCGCTTTTAATTAAAAGTTTCATCTTCAGCCTCCAGTTTTCCTCTGACTTCTTTCTAAATGAGATATAGGTGATTGGATTTCACTTAAAATGACTTTTTTTTTTATTGTTGTTTGAGACAGGGCTTCCCTATGTAGCCCAAGCTGGCCTTGAACTCACAGCAATCCTCCTGCCTCAGCCTTTCAAGCGCTGGAATTACAGGCGTGCTCTGCCATGTCTGGCTTTAAAATGACATTTTTAAAATGCCAGTTTCCCACGGCCTGATTCCCATTTCCTCTATTTGCGTGGACACTGACTGGCAGTGGAAACCCTGTGCACATTCTCTTCTTTTTGAACTCTCTGCCCCGCTATGAATAGACTCTAGTCAACAGGCTGCCTCCTTCCTCTCGCTGTGGCTGGGAAAACCTGTGCAGCCCCTCCTAACGAGGCACCCAGTCTCCAGCGGGAGGTGGGCCACTTCCTGAGCTCCCTGTGTCTTCATTTTTCCAGTATCTTGTGAATCTTGTCAAGAAACTCATGTTTTGTTTTGTTTCGTATTTTTTGAGACAGGGTCTCACTATGTAGTACAGGGTGGCCTCAAAATCCCGGTGATTCTCCTGCCTCAGCCTCCCGAGTGCTGGAATTACAAGTGTGCGCCATCATGCCTGGCTAAGAAATGTATGTTTTCTAAAAAACACGTTTTGGCCAGAAAGGAAAATATATTTTTATCATCACAGGATAGGTACACATTTTTGTACACCACTATAAGATTAGCATGTGTTATTTGTATCAAACCCCGCTGCTGCTCTTTGGCCCAGTTCCTGGCCTCCAATCGCCCTGAGTTCCGGTGCTGCTCACTGGGCCCCATGTTCTTGCAGCTTCGGCGGGGTAGAAGAAAGATCCCGCTCCAGCAGAGCTGCCTTCAGCTTCCAGTTTATGGATGGGTGCGCTCTTAGGCCATGGATGAGCTCTCCTCTGTCTTGCTATGAGTGTAATAAATGCTCAATAAACCACTGTGTTCGGGAGGTTGCTATATTCTTGGGATCTTTGTTTGGCAGACAGAATGATTCTCTCTGACTCCTCCAACCCCCAGGGTGGCCTAATTCGGACAGATTTTTGCAGTACATACCCGCCACAAACTATGCCACCCACCCCTGGAGTTTTAGGCCAAGTAAAAGAAAGAAAAGTAGATCAATCTAATTCAGGCTGGGTTTAAACCTGGGACCCTCAAGGGGTTGGGGATATAGCTCAGTGGCATAAGCGCTTGCCTGGCAAGCGCAAGGTCCTGAGTTCGATCCCTGGTACTGGGAAAAATAAATAAATAAATAAATAAAATAAAATAAACCTGGGATCCTCCTGCCTCAACCTCTTAGAATGCTGGGATTAGAACCATGTGCCACCACAATGGGCTACTTCTTAATGTCATTGGTGGAGTCAACCAAAAGGAACGACATGTTCCTGATAAAAGAAAATTCAATCCCAAGCTTCTCTTTTTCCAAATGATACTTCTAAATATTATTATTATGCCTGCTATTTCTAAACAGATGAGAGTACTTTCTGCATCTCATTTGGCACAGCTTTGTGGCTTAGAATGAATATTAAAATATTTTCTGCTTGACAAGGCATTCAGTGTACAGATACATAAGTTAATCAGGGTAACAGAATCTGTTTACTCTGTTTACAAGTGGCCAGTAAGATAGAGGCTCAGATTTACACAGACGTTAATCACTGTACCAGATACAGGCACCAGCCCGAATAGGAACTGACTCTGTACTTCTGCATTTGGTCTATCACTTCAAATGGTACTGTTTGCTGGAAAATGTATTTGTTGGGCTGAGGATGTAGCTCAGTGGCACAGTGCCCGCCTGGCAAGCACAAGATCCTGACTTTGATTACCAGCCCCAAATAATAAAAAAAAAAAAGAAAAGAAAATGTAATCGTTCTTCCTCTCAGCAATTTTGTTGGTCCTTGGGTCAATTTTCCCTGCCCAAAAAAATCTCTGCAAAACATTTTAGAAAACCACTTATCAAGCCTGGTATAGTGGCACATGCATAGAATCCTAGCACTTGGGAGGCTGAAGCAGGAGGATCGCCATGAGTTCAAGGCCAGCCTGGGCTACATAGTGAGCTCAAGGCCAGTCTGAACTACTTTGAAAGACTTTGTCTCAAAAACAAACAAACAAAATAAGAAAACCACTTATCATATTGGAGTCTGCAGATACCTCTTCTTCACAGGTCATACAAACTGCTTATCCACTCGGAGTTGGTTGGTTTTTTGTTTGTTTTTTAACTACAGTCAAGGACAAAGTTGACACCAGGAAGCCCAGCGATCATGCCTGGGCCCTCACTTTGGAAGTAGGGATTCCTGAACTAGCGAATGAATCAGGTCAGGCGCAAGTACCCTACCCTGGGGCCCTAGGAAAGCCTTTCTCTTTAATATATTCAGAAGCCTCATATTCTGTATGTCCAAACTTTTCCAATTGTGAATACATGTAGAACCCAGGTCTAAAATAAAGAGGATAGCCTTTTCTGAGTGTGGTGGTACACACCTGTAATGCCAGCACCCAGGAGGCTGAGGCAGGAGGATCACCACAAGTGATCTTGGCCAGATGACCACAGATGACCACAGCAGAGATGTGTGGTGATGGCACGCTTCTGATAGCTCGTGGCCACTGCCGCAAGATGTCTGGCCACAATCCTGCCTGCGTCTTCCCTCTGCCTACCTGCTGGCATTAAAGCACACTTCACGACGCTTGCATAATTGTTCTGGGACTTGTTTTTCCACTGCCAGTTAACCGCTGTCCTTAACTTGGGAAGGAGGTTGAGAGAACACAGGTCTGGGCCAAGCTACCAGATCAGTACAGTTAAATAATTGTCCAAAGGGCACAGCGGGGACCGGCTTGGATAAGGTTCACTGAAGTGGCATGGAGGGGCTGAGTAATCCTGGAGGAAATATATGTACGTGGGGTGAGGTCTTATCTGTGCTTGGGTCTCCTCATGGCTTTTCCTGAGAAGGGCATTTCTGTGTGGTTGGTGTTGTCATTGAAGCAGATCAAAGGACCCCAAGGTGTGTTCTTCATTGCTGACTGTGGAGGAGAGGGCGGTGGGGGGGACAGGAGCGAAGGGAAAGGCGAAGAGAAGCAGGATGTGATCTGTCCCTGCCCCAGCTCCCCAAGGTAAACCTCATCCCTATGGACGACAGATGGACACTAATAAAAACAAACATGAAAATTAAAATACTAGGACTTGTTTCTTTAAGTAATATGTGCACCAGTAGAGGATCCGGGAGATACAATTCACTCTGACAGCCAACTAGGCCATTCTCCTCTAGGCGGCCTAAAAATTTGTCAGTGGTGCCTTTGTTTTCTCCTCTGAATGGCAATGATCATAATGATAAGGACGAGGAAGAGGGCATTTCCAAAGCCCAGCCTAGGCTACAATAACAATCCTTCCCCGCCTGAGAACTCTCCAGTGACATTCACTGGGGAGACTCCTCCTCCTGGGCCCAATCACTCCACCTGCTACACCTTTTATCCCCTTAGCAACAGGAGATGTTGCCATCGAGACCCAGAACCCAAAGCAGTACTTGAAATTCTCACCTCAGTGGGCGCGCATGCGTAACACGCATGATTTTAGAGACCCAGGCGGCTCAACTGTCACCTCGCTGAGCTGCACCTGCTTTGGATGCTGCCGAGGTACCATGGAAACACTTTCTGGATGCTGAATAGTTTAAGCAAATACTTACAAATGACAGCACACTGTATACTCAAATACTCAAATGTGAAAGCACTCGCACGGCCGCACTGGGAAGCAGTCTTCCAGTACACACTCCGAGAGTGGGAACAGGAGGAGCTGGATATCCCAGCAAATGACAAATACTGTAGTAAATGCCAAAACAAGGCACGGCCAATTCACGTTTCAAGATGAAGCGCATGGCTGAACTCACAGGTGGGGATTGTTTAACCTTGGGTTATGGGAAACGCTTTTGGTAATTGTGTTACTATCACACTTGTTTCCACAAGTATTCAGCCAAGTCCAGTGTTCCTGGAGCTTGAGGAGGAAGATGGCCAAGGCTGGTGGTTTGCAAACTTCAGCTCAACATGAAATTGCCTGGAGCGGGTGATGAAATACGGTTGCAGGGTAGGACCCCAGGAGTTCCGTGGGCTGCAGTTTGGTGTGACCATCAGCAAGTTGGTCCCAGACAATGTTAATATTGTGGTTTCCTCCCATGGTTCCATCTGCTCTGTTTCCTGTAATTAAGTAATATACTAGCAGAAAAAACAATGCTTGGGGGATCAGCTGTACTGTACAACTTAGAAATATTTTAATAAACATGAGCTCAAAGGATGGATAATCTGATCCCCGAGCACAATTTATTATGGAAAACTAATATGAGGTACAGTTGTCCCTGGGCACAGCAAGGCATTGGCCCCAGGTCCCCTCCCAGGCCACCAAAGTCCTGGGTGCTTAAATCCCTTTTGAGAAAGAATGAATTTGCATAAAAACTATGTGCATCTTCCTGTGAACTTTAAATCAGGTCTAAATGACTTATCATACCTACCACGATGTATTTAATTATATTTTTGTCTTTTAGAGACAGGGTCTCGCTATGCAGTTCAGGCTGGCCTTGAGCTCACTTTGTAGCCCAGGCTGGTCTTGAACTTGCAATGATCCTCCTGCCTCAGCCTCCTGAGTGCTGGGATTACAAGCATGTGCCACTGTGCCCGGCCTAACACAATGTAAACGCTATGTAAATAGTTGTGCTGCATCATCTAGGAACTAGTGGCAGGAAAATGGTCTGCACGCTGTGTTCAGTACAGATGTAAAGGGGAGTTGGTCTGAGGTTGGCTGGATCCATGGGTTCAGAACCGGAATATGATGAACCAACTGTACAGAAGGTGAGAAATTGGGTGTGCAGAGAGACCCCAGTAACAAGGCATCCTGCCCCGAATGCTACCTCTCATTACTGTACACAGCAGCTGAACCTGTGCCTAATCTGGTATCCAAAACTTATCAGATGAAAAAATGTGAACAACACCCCCCATATACACACACACACATGACTGTGTTAAGTACCTACTCTTTCCTAAGCCCAAATTAGAGAAGGATGTAGTGGGGAAAGACTGAGAGAAAGAGAGAGAAAGGGACAGACAGACAGAAATTGCAAAGTATTGCTGGAGATGTTCAGCAGCAGAATCCCTGCGCACCGCCAGGTAAGTGGGCCCTGGCCCAGCCAGCCCAGAACACTGTCAGGCTCCACTGAAGGTACGCGTATACCCACCCTGTGGCCCGGAAGTCCCACACGCAGGTCTTTGCCCAGCAGAAATGGGTATTTAGCTATCAAAGGACTTGTAGCTCAATATGCATTGGAGCTGTGAAATGAGGAAATTGACCCCTATGTAAATGATCGCAATGCCCATTAACAGTTGCTAAACAGCAGACACTGGCGCCACTTGGGGCGGGGGTCCCCTGTTGTAAGGCCCTGTCCTGTGCCCTGCGCTCTGCTTAGGGCCTCTACTCCGTGCCAGCAGCACCCTCTGTCCCTTGGCAGTGCCAGACTGGACTATCTGTAGATTCCCGGTCTTTCTCTCAATACTGTAATAAGAACAACTAACTGCAACTGCCCTCAGCAGTACATGGTGAATCTCATGAGCAATGGTGCACAAAAACAGACAGAAAAAAGAGCACATACTGTGTGTTTCCATTTATATAAAGGACGAACCAGGAGAAAGGAACTCATGTTGTTAAACACCAGCAGGTCCAGGGTGCTGGCTGCACAGGTGTGATGTTTGTACAAACACAAGGCCCTTAGAGAGAAAATAATGAATTCACATAGAAGCTATTTGCATCCTCCCTGCCACCACGTGCACTTTTCTCTGATGGACAGTACTTCACCCACAATCAGGGCCAGGGCCTGGCCAGTGTGAGGTCGTGAGTTCAATTCCTGGTACCAAAAAAATAAAATCAACTACCCACAATCGCCAGGCATGGTGATACACGCCTGTAATCCCAGCACTTGGGAGGCTGAGGCAGGAGGATTATGGGTTCAAGACCAGCCTGGGCTACACAGTGAGCTCAAGGCCAGCCTAAACTGCATAGTGAGACCCTGTCTCAAAAAGACAAAATGAAAAAAACAAAACAAACAAAAACTCAGAAAGTTGGAACTCAGGCCACTGGCCTTTGCCTAGCTCACACTAATGAGGCCAACCAGGACTTGAGTGTGAGCAGCCAGGCTCCAGTGCTGGCCCTTCCTCGACCCTGCCTGTGATTCTTCGGTGAGGCCTTAGGCTGTCTGCACCAGGGCCAGAGATCTGTTTCCTGCAGAAACCCGGAGCACAGGGACAGCTGTGTTCTCTTCCAGCAGGATGGGTGCGCTCCTGGTCCTGCATGCCTTCTCTTCCTCACATCCACTCCACATCATCACTACTGAGGTTGCACCTAAGCCAAAAAAGCCAGGAAATTTCCTTCCCAAGCCCATTGTGCTGGTGCCGCCCAGAATCCCAGCATTCGTGGAGGCTGAGGCAGGAGGGTCGCAGGACCAGCCTACACTTCTTAGTGCCTCAGTGAGATCCTGTCTCAAAGTAAAATGGGTTGGCAATGCAGCATAGTGCAAAGGCTCTGAGTTCAACACTCAGTACCAAAAAAAGAAAAAGAAATAAGAAAAAAAACACTTTTTTTCTCTTCCAACTTCTTTGCTGCTCAGAAAACCACTCTGGTTTGGTTTGGTTTTTTTTGAGACAGGATCTCAATATGGCCTCAGACTCATGGTAATCCTCCTGCCTTAGCCTCCCAGGTGCTGGGATTACAAGTGTGCATTACCACACCCATGTGTCCAGATGTTGATACTTAAGTACCATCCTCTACTCCACGGAACCAGAGCTCCTTGAGGAAAAGACTGACTGTGGGACAGGACAGGTAAAGCACAAGATTCATTTAGAATTTCTCCTATGCCAGAAAGAATGATGGGGATTTGTGCAAAAGATACATGATTTAATCAAACAAAGCATCCATGTTTGCCTTTATGCTCATTCATTTGGGGTGGGGCTCTGTTCTGTAGAATTTCTTCCTGAGAAAACTTTATATTACAGCGTGAACCAAACCAGGCTACTATCGGAGCTGCCTAGGTGTAGAAATTGTGCCATCTGTAGAATCAACATTTACCATGCTGTGCTTCCGCCTAAAAATCACTCTGTTCTGGATTTGACTCTTCCCTCCTTTTATGTGCACTGGACACTCTGCCTCTCCGACATTCTGAAATCTACGCCTTACCATGAGATGGGCAGGGAAGGAAGCACTTTTTAATGATTTGTACCTGGTGACACCTATGTAAAGAATTATTTGTCTGGGGCCGGAGGTATAGCTCAGTGGTATAAGTGCTTGCCCACTAAGCACTAAGGCCCTGAGTTCGATCCCCGGTCCCGGAAAAAAAAAAGAATTATTTGTCTGGAACCTGTAAAATAAAAAACCTGCCCTTGGGCCCCACATGTCCATAGTAACCGCTGGTTACAACCGGTTTCTTTCCTAACCTTGCCTTTTCCTTTATTTCAGCCCCTGGCCTGAAATTTTCTCTTTTCTTGCTCTGAAAGCAGGAAGAGCTTCTGCCCACTCCACTCCCTGGCCTTTGCCCAGTTCCTGAGACGGAAGATGCTGGGTCTGGCGGAGTTATATCCCCAGCCCAAACCTTTGTAAATACCCAAGTTAAAACCAAATGGTGGCAGCGCTCGGTCAGACACTGTCCTTCATGACAAGATCAATCACACAAGAATCTGTACGTATTTATTTGGGCCTTTGCACTGAGCCACAAGCCCAAATCTTTTATTTTGTACAGTATTTTGAGACGAGGTTTCACTAAGTCACTAAGTTGCCCAGGCTGGGCTTAAATGTATGATCTTTCTGCCTCAGCCTCCCAGAGAGGTGGGATCATAGCCGTGCACCACCACTGCCTCTCAGAACTTAAAGCAGCAAAAGTTAATAAGGGAGCTTGAATGTGGAGCAGCGAAAGTATGAGTCTGTGGGGGCGGGAACCCTGTGACTACGTAAAAGCCTAACTAGAATTGAAAAATCACAAGTTAACTTTCTGCAGAGGAGAATTGTCTTCATGTCTAGCAAATATTTTCTGAGGCCAGCAGAACAGTACAGTTGTCCCTTGGCACCCAGGACTGACAGGTTCCAGGACCCTCCACAGTAACAAAATCTGCTCATGCTGAAGTGCTTTAAAATAAATATCGTGGTGATTGCACAAATCTGACGTGGGTATTTTAAGTCATCTCCAGGTGACTTGAAATACCTCTCGTGGTCATTCTGTGAATTGTAATGATGAGGGAGAAAAAAATCTGTATATGTTCATTACGGGTGCAATTTTTTTCTGAATATTTTCTACCTGCTGTTGGTTGGATTCTTTTTATCTATGTAGTTTTTATTTTTCAGTTTAGGTTCTGGAGATTGAACTCGAGGGGCACGCTACCACTGAGTTGCATCCCCAGCCCTTTCAGAGGCAGCCTTGCTAAGTTGCCCAGGCTGGCTCTGAACTTGTGAGATCTTCCTGCCTCAGCCTCCTGAGCAGCTGGGATTACAGGTGTGCACCACTGCACCCGGCTTGTTGATTGAATTCCCGGATGCAGAACCAGGTACAGAGGGACAACTGCGCTCTTTACCTCCTGTTCCACCCCCTCCATAAAATATTGGAACCCCAGTAAATTATGAAGTCAGGAAAAGGTTCTGCCTCTGGTTATTTATCCCCATTCTCCCATCTGGTGTTTGACAGGTGGTCAGGCATGAGGTGGACAGGGATCACCTAGGCGTTAGGATGCAGGAGAGGAGACATTGTAAGTATGGAGGGCCTGGACAAAGGATCTGAGATGTGACATTTCGAATGCACCCGTGGAATGCCAGCACTCTGGGAGGCTGAGGCTGGAGGGCTGCTAGTTCAAGACCAGCTTGGGCAATTTAACAACTTAGCAAGACCTTGTCTCAAAATAAAAAATAAAAAAGGGCTAGAGATGTAGCTCCACCTGCACATGCACACACACACACACACACACACACACACGCGCACATGCGCGTGCACACAGGGCATTCTGGAAGAAGAGGACAGTTGGCACGAGGGTATGGAGACCATTTGTCTTAGGACTAAACTCAAGAGGCAAGAGCTCTATGAGAGGCTTTTAACTAGTCCCAGAATGCTATTTCCTGAATATCACTGCTTGGTGAGAACAGTCCTAGAATGTGAAATTAGTCCCAGGATATTGCTTCCTAGAAAAGACCGCACTCAGGTGCCATCGTGAAGAATACCTGCAGTTGAGATAATAGGCGATTTCTAATGGAAAATTATACTCGCTGAATCCAAACCAAGTGGTACCTGGATTTTGTTCTGCTCTTGCCACACAGAAAAGTTTTAGAATAGCGATGCTAAGACCCATCTAGTAAGTCCATCTGTCTGTTTCCTCTCTTTGAGCCTTTTGCGCAATATGTCGTACAATCCATGCTCTCTGACTCTTCTGTCAGTCCCCGGGGAGGTGCTTTATCCCCAGGGTCTAGGCACAGCGTCAGGCTCGGAGAAATCGGACATCTAGCCTGAAGATGAACAGACTCTTGGTGGCTGAGCCAGGCTTTCAGCTCAGGGATGTTGGCTTCCAAATGCCCTGGGTGAGAGTGAGGGCCTCAATAGAGTACGCAGATCTGTGTCCACAAGTCTAAAACGCACTCCGATGGATGCCAGCTGGACCCAACCCTTAGCATCTTCCTTCTCTGCAATCTACTTTTACTTTCCTCGATATAAAATTAAGACAGGTCACCATACAAACAAATGCTATATTTTGGTTTCAAAGTTGTCTCTCAGGGGCTGGAGATATAGCTCAGTGGCATAAGCGCCTGCCTGGCAAGTGCAAGGTCCTAGGGTCAATCCCCAGCACTGCAAAAAATAAACGAATAAATAAATAAAAGAAAGTTGCCCATCAGAAGAAATTGCTGCTCAGAAGGTCAGCAGAACACTGAAATGTGCTCATGCCTCTGGTTATTCTTCCAAGATCCTAACAAAGGGAAAGTGTCCATCTCTTCTGATGTAATATATGTGAATATGTAAATTACACACATGTATCAGGGCAGTTTCTGACTTGAGATATTATATAATTTTTTGTTTGTTTGTTTTTTTGAGACAAGTTCTCACTATGTAGTGTAGGCTGGCCTTGAGCTCATTTTGTAGCCCAGGCTGGCATCGAACTCACAAAGATCTTCCTGCCTCAGCCTCCCGAGTGCTGGGATTACAGGTGTGCGCCACTATATCCGATTGTAATATATTTATAAACTCAATAAAATGTTAAACGTTCAGCACTTCTGCTGAATCACTTTATAACTTCTGGCCTGGTATATCATGGTTCATTTTATTTTATTTTTAAATGAAATTTTTTTTATTTTGAAGAGAAAAAAAATTTCAAAACAAGATCATAGAAGGATAACAATGATTAATACATTGTGTATTGTTATCTTTAAATTAGTTACTCAGAGTATAATACCATAGTTTAAAACACAGAGACTAAATTTCTTTCTTTCTTTTTTTATTTTTCTTTTGAGACAGGGTCTTGATATGTAGTTCAGGCTGGTCTTCAGCTCACTTTGTAGCCCAGGCTGGTCTTGAGCTCTCACAATTGTCCTGCCTCAGCCTCCCCAAGTGCTGGGATTACAGGTGTGCACCACTGTGCCTGGCTAGAGACTAAATTTCTAGGTGGTCTAAGTTCTACTTGGTTAAACTTCAGGGTGACACAAGTACGAAATTCTTTGTTCCTGAATCAGGAAAGAAGAGTATATAATTCAGCTGTATGTTTTGTGTGTGTGTGTGTGTGTGTGTGTGTGTGTGTTTGAGATAGGGTCTTACTATGCAGTTCAGGCTGGCCTTGAGCTCACTTTGTAGCCCAGGCTGGTCTTAAACTCTCAACAATCCTCCTGCCTCAGCCTCCCAAGTGCTGGGATTACAGGCATGCACCACCACGCCCGGCATCTCAGCTGGAGAAGGAAAAAAACAGAATGTAAGGACAGAGTTAGGGGGGCTGGGGATATAGTTCAGTGGAATAAGCGCTTGCCTAGCAAGCACAGGGTCCTGAGTTCGATCCCCAGTACCGCAAAAAAAAAAAAAAAAGAAGGACAGAGTTAGGAGTCCTAGAATGGCCAACACGCACACTCAGTGAAGAAGTTGCCGCAAAGGCACAGCAGAGATGGTTCACAGGTTACCCCTTTCCCGTGTTTCTTTTAGAAAACTACATGAATGGTTCCCACTACATCCTTGGTAATTTACCTCTATAAAAGGTAAAGTCTCTCGGGCCATTTATCAGCTTCCCAAGAGGCCATGCTTCCCTAAAAATAATTCACAGGTGTCCGATCCCGCCGATGTCCTGTCCTAGCAGATACGGGACGGAGCTTGGTCAGGCCACACTAGTTGTCAAATCTATCCTGCATTTTCCCCCTCCAAGTCTTTCCAAGAGCAATCAGGATCTCACAAAGCCTGACTGGTTCTGGCACCATACAAGCCTCTGGACAGACGCTGGGCACAGGGCTGGGCCGTTAGCGGAGTGCCGGGTCCACCTTGGCACAGGTCCTCTTTTCTTCACACCTGAAGTTGCATCTCCCATGACCTCAGCCCCTGGCGCCTCAGGGAGGCATTCGCTCAGTGGGGAGGGGCCTCGATCTTGAACAGAGACAGTCAGGCCCGCATGGCCACTGCCACCAATGGAGGTTCCACAGCCTCTGCACCAGGGGCCTGGATTTCCTGCCTCCGGCCGCATCCAACCAAGAGTTGGAAACAAACTCCCATGCAGTCCTATTTGATTTGGACTTTTGTTGTTGCTGCTCTTGCCTGTTTCTGCAGGAGAGGGGGCTGAACTAGGGTTACCCCGTGCCAGGCGATCAATCTACCCCTGGGTTACAGCCCCAGGGTCCTATTTGAAATCCTCCTTCGCAGCAAGGAAAGCAGAAGTCACTGGTGAGTTATGATGCCCTTGAACCCCAGGAGCCCAGCAGCCATGAGACAAAGCCACTGAACGTCCACATCCCAGGCAGACTGGCCCCACTCGGATGAGCAGGGACTTCGCTGGGAAGGAGAATAGCAGGTGCTGGGCCAGGTGTGGGGGGACGTGAGCACGGACAGTCCCTGCACTGAGAGATGCCCTAGAAACGCCAGACCCAGAGAGGCGTCCTGGGATCAGTAGACACAAGATGAGAAAGGAAAAGCCGCAGCTTAGAAAGTACGAGCTCTGAGGTCATGGAGCCTGGGAGCAAGCACAGCCCGGGGCACAGACAAGAATTTCGGAGATGGTGAGACACAAGGGCAGCCGGCTCCGACCACTGTGCCGGGCAGCGCGGACCGACGCCAGGCCCACGGCCCTGTCTGTGAGGGCAACTGCGGCATACATGTAGGTGTGGTGCTTCAGACAGTGTGAGTTACATCAAATCCAATATTGAAATTAATTTCACCTGTTTCTTTTAGAGTGGTTCTTAGAAACCCTAAACTTAGCTATGTGAGAGGACAAAGAGATGGAGGGAGGAAGGAACAGACTAAAAAGAATGAAGATGTGACCTAGGCATGGTGGCACACACGTGTAATCATAGCACTCAGGAGGCTGAGGCAGGAGGATCACCACAAGGTCAAGACCAGTCTGGGAGATATAGTGACTTCAAGACCAGCCTCAACTACATAGCAAGACCCTGACTAAAAAATCCGAAAAGAATTAAGATATGTCATGTACATGTACCAACTCCTTACGATGAATGCAATCATTATGTATTGTAAACACATACTAATAAAATGTTTTAAAAATACCCAGCAGAATGTCAAAAAAATAAAAATAAAATTAGATATGTGGCTACTAGTTCATAGAACATGTTTAAATAAATGAGAAGGAATTGAAATTATCCCATGCATATTATCAGACCGTAGTGCAATGAGATCAGAAATCAATGGCAAAAGAAACCACTAGAACTTCACAAACATACAGAAATTAAATGAACACCCAAAGGGTCACAGATGAAATTAAAGAAGAAATTAGATAGTTTCTACAATTAAACAATAATGCCAGTACAACATACTAGAACTTACGGGATGCAATGAAAGCAGTCCTACGAGGGAAATTTATAACAGTGAATTCTCACATCAGAAAAACAGAGCAAGCTCAAATAAACAACCGAATGTTGATCCTCAAACTTCTAGAAAAAGCCAGGTGTGGTGGCACACACCTGTAATCCCAGCACTTGGGAGGCTAAGGCAGAAGGATCGTTGCGAGTTCGAGGCCAACCTGGGCTACAAAGTGAGCTCAAGGCCAGTCTGAACTACATAGCAAGACCATGTCTCAAAAAGACAAAAAAAGTCAATAGCATTCCTGTACACAACTAACAAACTCATTGAGAGAGAAATCAAGAAAATTATGCCTTTCCCAATAGCATCCAAAAAAATGAAATATCTAGGAATTGATCTACTGGAGACAGTAAAAGATCTCTACCTTGAAAACTACAGTACTCTGAAAAAGGAGATCAAAGAGTATATCAGAAAATGGAAAGATATCCCTTGTTGATTTTTTTTTTTTTTTTGTCTTTCTGAGACAGGATCTCGCTATGCAGTTCTGACTGGCCTTGAGCTCACTTTGTAGCCCAGGCTGGTCTCGAACTCACAAGAACTCACAACATTCCTCCTACCTCAGCCTACCAAGTGCTAGGATTACAGGCGTGTGCCACCACACCTGGCTATATCCCTTGCTCATGGATAGGAAAACCAATATAGTGAAAATGGCCATACTCCCAGAATTGTTATACAGATTTAATGTAATCCCAATCAAAATTCCAATGACATATTTCACAGAATTAAAGACAACAACCCTAAAATTCGTTTG
Organism: Dinomys branickii; assembly: GCA_004027595.1. NCBI lineage: Eukaryota > Metazoa > Chordata > Mammalia > Rodentia > Dinomyidae > Dinomys > Dinomys branickii. Next base: position 34,652 of record PVLD010001425.1, on the reverse strand, counting down.
GAACCAGAAGAGACCTAGAATAACAAAAGCAATTCTGGACAGCAAAGGCAGGGCAGGGGTGTCTGTCTCGCAACTCCTGACCTGAAATTATACTACAAAGCTGCTGTGATGAAAAATCTCAGTCCTGGCAAAAGCAAAGCAAAGCAAAGCAAAGCAAAGCAAAACAAAAAACAAAACAAGACACAGACCCACAGATCAATGGAGCAGGTTAGAAACTGCAGAAACAACTTCAAACTTACTCACCTACTTTATCTTTGACAAGGGAGCCAAACACGTTCACTGGTAGAAAGATTGCTTCTTTCATAAATAGTTCTGGAAAAATTGGCTTTCTACATGCTAAAGATTAAAACTAGACCCCTACCTTTCACCATGCATTAATGAAATCAAAATGGATCAAAGATCTAAATGTTAAAACAGGCCAGGTGTGGTGGCAAATGCCTGTAATCCTAGCACTTGGGAGGCTGAGGCAGGAGGATTGCTGTGAGTTGGAGGCCAGATTGAACTACATAGCGAGACCCTGTCTCAAAAATGAATATTAAAACAGAAACACTAAGTCTGCTGGAAGATTAAATTGGTAGAACTCTTGAAGACTGGTGTAGGCAGAGACTTCATAAACAAAACCGAGACTGCATGGGAAATACTTCAAAAACTCAACAACTGAGATCGCACCCTGTTGCTTTTGCACAGCAAAGAAACCAGCAACAGAGTGAAGAGACAACCAACAGTGTGGAAAAATATTTTTTCTACTTGTTCCTCAAAGGACTAATATCTAGAATATAAAGAACTCAAAAAAACCATAGCCCCCAAATTTAAAGACCCAATCCAAAAATGGGCATCTGAAATGAACAGGTACTTTTCAGATTAAGAAGTAGAAACAGCAAATAAATATATGGAAAAATGTGCAACATCCCTGGTCATTCAAGAGATACAAATTAAAACAATGGTGAGATTCCATCTCACCCCGGAAAGAATGGCTATCATCAAAAACTCAACCAATAACAAGTGCTGGCAAGGATGTGGGGAAAAAGGAACACTTCTCCATGGTTGGTGGGAGTGTAGACTGCCGCAACCACTGTGGAAATCAGTGTGGAGATGCTTCAAAAAACTAGGACTAGAGGTTCCATTTGACACATCTATTCCCCTTTTGGGTATCTTCCCAGAAGAAATAAAAGCATCACACCACAGAGATACATGCACACCTATGTTTATAGCAGCATAGTTTGTAATAGCTAAATCTTGGAAACAGCCCAAATGCCCATCAAACAGTGAATGCATAAAGAAGATTTTTTTATACAGTGGAGTACTACTTTGCCATAAAGAAGGATAAGCTTGAGACATTGCTAGCTAAATGAATGCACCTTGACACCATATTTTCAAGTGAAATAAATCTGACACACAAGTGTAAATACTGCATTGTCTCTCTGGTGTGAGAAACTGAGAGTATCAATAGGAAAAAGAGAATAGAAGAAAAAATAGAAAGCAAGCTTCTGTAAATAGAAGAGGGACAGAAGCCAGGAAAGGAGAATGGGAAATAAAAGAAGCAAGACATCATCATGTTCAAATTCCCTAAGACAAATGTTATCATCATATATATTTAAAATGTAGTAATAAATTTTTTTTAAAACACAAAAACTAGGCTGGGCATGGTGGTACACACCTGTAATCCCAGCACTCAGGAGGCTGAGGCAGGAGGATCTTGCTAGTTCAAGATCAGCCTGGGCTACAAAGTGAGCTCAAGGGCAGCCTAAACTGCATAGCAAGACCCTGTCTCAAAACAACAAAAAACACAAAAGCTAGGTATGTGGCCCACATGTTTTTTCTTTTAGCCAGTGTCCTAACTCTCTGTATGCCATTTCTGCTGTGAGATTTTTTTCCTGGCCCTAACACTTTGAGAATGACAATAATAAGCCTACAATCATTGGAATTAACTGGAAAAATCTTAAAGTGAGAATCCATCTGTACGCACCAACCAGGAAAGCACTCGCCACAGGATTTACAGAAGAGGATTCAATGTTAAACAAGGATACCCCTTGTCCCCGGGCCCCTAAGCCCTGAGTGTGAGCTTTCCAGGCAGGCCTGCCCCAGGGTAGCAAGAGTCAGTGGACCAATGGGGCGTTAGTAAGGAAGAATCCTCCACACCTTAGACATGGAAACCATTTCAGGTGCTAACTCTTACAGGTTTTTTAAGTGCATGAATCAGTGAATGTTTTCCATTGCTTTGCTAAAAATATTGCTGACTAGGGATGTAAAAATTCAGTTCCAATACATAACTCATGTTGAAAAGTCACAGTGTTATGTTCGGCTTTCTGTTCAAGAACTTGATTACAGGCCGGGTGTGGTTTCACAGGCCTGTAATCCCAGTATTTGGGAGGCTGAGGCAGGAGGAGGCCAGTTACGGCTACAAAGTGAGTTCAAGGCCAGTGTAAACTGCAGTGAAACCCTGTCTCAAAAAACAAAACAAAGAAATTGATTACAAAGGCACTGTGGGAGGCTGAGGTAGAAGGATGGTGAATTCAAGCTCAGCCTTGGGAATTTAGGAATTTAGCAAGACCCCGCCTCAAAAAAAAAAAAAAAAAAACGGCGAAGGAAGTAGCTCTGTGTGAACCCCTGGGTTCAATCCTTAGTGTGGTACTGAATGAATGGGAAAGAAACTGACCACAAGCAGGCATGCTTCACCTCAGGGTGAGAGAGTCTGAAGTCCTCTTAGAAACACTTCCCCGACCTCTGCTTCCCGGCTGTGCTCCTCCTGGCTGGGGAAGCTGCCACCCTCTTCCCAGATTTTTATTTCCAAATTAGAGCTGGTCCCACCCACTGCAAGGCTAAGTACTATTCCATTTTGTGTATATGTAAAATAAAACCAACCAGAACCTTTGCAACAGCCCTACTCAAAGAGCGGGAGTCACAACCCATGTTTTAGTTAAGACTTCAAGTTTTTCAGATTGAATATTCTTTTTGTTTGCTCTGACACTTCCTTGAAGAAAACAAAAAGGCCATTTCCCTTCGGGCCGTTCTCATAGGAATCAGTGTCTGTGGCCCCTTATAGCCTGCAGCACAACATGGAATAATCTCCACCACGGTGCAGGTAAGGGAACACACCCGAGAGGAGGGGTGCTTTTACCTTCAGGGTTTTTGACACTTACAATCCTTTTTTAAACAGTCTTGGGTGAGGGACTGACTTTCTTAAACCCTACTTCCTTTTTTGTTTTATATTGGGGATTGAAAGGGCCTTCACGTGCAGCTGCATCCCCAGACTTTACTTTGTACTTTGAGACAAAGTCTTGCTTCCTTGCTAAGTGGCCCAAATTTGCCATCCTCTCACCTCAGCCTCCCAGAGTGCTGGGATTCTAGGCCTGTGCCATCACACCCTTCATAAACTCTGCTTTTTTGAATTACTACATCATTCCTTCCTGCTCTGAGAAAATTAGATTTAGAAAGCAAATTTTGAGCTGGGCGTGGTGGTGCACGTCTGTAATCCCAGCACTCGGGAGGCTGAGGCGGGAGGACCGTTGCAAGTTCGAGACCAGCCTGGGCTACGAAGTGAGCTCAAGGCCAGTCTGAACTATACAGTGAGACCCTGTCTCAAAAAGACAAAAAACAAACAAACAAACGAAAAGAAAGCATTTTGAGTGTAAGAAGCATCATGTACCTACATATGAAACAAGCCTTGGCAACGTCTTTCTCTGAGAATTCGCGCAAGGTGAGCTACAGGGGAGACCCTCGAGGAAACAGGGCTGGCTGTGGGTGTGTTAGAGACCCAGGGTGGAATCACAGATCTTCAGCAACTGACTTTGATCCTCTGATTGACTCCAGAATGTTTTTTTTCCTTGAACTTTGAGTCTAAACTTTTATTTTGAGTTGAACTAGCCAGTGAGTCAGTTCCCTGTAAACAATTTGAGATCACTCAAATCGTTTGGAACCTGTGGAATTAATTTAGTGACAACTGAGATCTAATTAAAAAAATCAGAGCAAGAAGAAAATAAAAAAAATAAATAAAATAAAACTTATTATATATAAAAAAAAAAAAAAGAAGAAGAAAATCAGGCTTTGGAGACAGGGTTCATAACCAGCACACTTGTCTGTACGCCCGGTGATTTGGGCACCTGGCCAAGCCATGTGGGAGTGTCTTTATCTACAAAATGAAGATGCTGGGAATCTTTAAACTGCTCCAAATTTCTGATGCTATTCCAGGACAGAACTTGCCATTGAAAAACTTAAAGTTGTTACACTGTTTCTTCTATTCTGAAAGAATGTTAATTTAGCTATGGCAGCTGGGTGCATGTGACAACAGGACAGGGTACTGCAACAATATTTACTGTTAGGATTTCTGATACAAGATAAAATCAGTAAAAATCAATATGTCCTATTAATATTAACATCTGAGACTGTAAAGAATTTAAAATTTTTTTTTTTTGGCGGTACTGGGGATCGAACTCAGGACCCTGCACTTGCTAGGCAGGCGCTTATTCCACTGAGCTATATCCCCAGCCCCTGTAAAGAATTTTGAAATGTTAAACGTTTTCTCACTATCTTTTAAGTAGTTTTTTTTTCAGTATTGACCCTACCACATTTATTCATGAAAACCAGATAGAAACCAGGCTGCCCTCGAGGCGTACATGAGCCTGGGGATTCCAGGGGAGCCAGGGGGACATATGCGGAACGCATCTCTCACACAATAGCAGCAAAATAAAGAGAGACATACTCACCAGGAATCCTGTTAAGAGTCACCCAGAAATGTTCGTCGGGGCTGTAGGTGTCCTTGGACCAGGAAAGTAAGTCCAGTGCTTGCTGGTCTTGCAGGACAAAGTTAGCAAATTCCCTCGTGAGGGCCACATAGGCAGTGCCAAAGTAGATGGTCATGTTGTGCGGTGGAGGGGATTTTAACTGTGCGGTTTTGCGCACATAGGAATTTTTGCTGTCTAATAATTCTTGATGCACATACTTGGTCCGTCCAATGGCATGATCAGGGGGCAGCACCCCAGGGGTCAGATTCTTCCCTATAAATCCTTTCAGGTACTGGACGATCTCCTTGTTGGTCTTCAGGGGGAAATCCTGCCCACAGGTGTTGATGATGTACTTCCAGGGGACTTTGGAGGCCACCAGGTCTCTCATGCAGTTCAGGTCGGCCTGGAGCCTGGAAATCCCACCGTAGACCACAGGCTCCATCCGGGAAGCCAGGAAGGCATTGGGGAAGCAACTCAGCAATTGCTCCACTTCGAGCCTGAACACCGCTGTTGCCTTCCTGTCCACGTGCACACAGTAGACATTCTGGGGCATGTAGATTGCCCTGAAGAGTCTCTCAAAAGTGCCGAAGTCTTTGTGGACAGTCATTGTGAAGGCCAGAGGGAAGGCAGCTTCTTCTTCGGAGAGTGTTTGGGTTATGTAATGACTCTGGACCCTGTACTCAGAACAGGTAGACTCATTGAGGGTTGTTTTCAACGCATTTCCTGTTAGGTGGAAAACCTCCCCCTGAAGCAGCTCAACACAGGTTTCCGCTAAGAGTGAAGCATTCAACAGAACGGCCCCCAGAAAATGCCTGTCCTCCTGTAACTTGTTGTTATAAACAAGCACAAAAATCAGAGCACTAAGCAGAGACAAGCTGAACAGACAGTACTTATGGGAGACCATCATGAGAACCAGGAAATGAGCAGACTGTGGTCTTCTGAGATACAATCAGCACATCAGCGCCTTTAACTTACAGTTTCTCCTGGCTCCCACACAGGGAACGTGGCTCTCTTCAGCGGCTAACATCTTTTGTCTTTTTTTTTTTCTCTCTTCCCCTTCTGTCTTCATTTACAGTTAAGTTGCGTTTTCACTTTTCTTTGACACATTTCTGAAGTGGCTTCTTTGCGCTTGCCATGCCCGGCTGGTTCTCGCACTCCCTGAATCCCTATTACTACACAAAACCACTCCCAGGTGCCAGGGCGTCCCCTTATTTCTGCAGCAAAGTCACTAGAGGGTGAGGTGACCATTCTGCAAGTCACAGCCCTGGGACTTCAAACTCCGTCTCTTCTCCCAGCCGGGCTGTGACTGTCTGTTCTCAGTTCCTGTTAATCATTGCATTCAACTGAGTGGATTTGTTTGCTTAAACAGCACTGCCAAGTTAAAAGCCTTGGTCCCAAGCATGTGAACACCGCCTGGAGAGATGTTCTGTCAATAAAAAATGTCACGCTTGAAAATAAATTGCTTAACCTGTCTTTTTCCATTTCCTCTCCTCATCGGCATATGGCTGAAGGTTGAGCCACATTCTCTCCAGGGCTGTTTCCTCGGCTGCTGAGGATGACGGTCCTTGGAAGGCATTCATTAACAAGCTGACCTCACCATCTAAGCAACTGCACCAAGTGACCGGGTGTTCTGGTAAATAAATGCTAATGTGTTTAAGGAGAAAAAAAATCAATGCCACGCTGGAGGTGGTGGTGCATGACTGTAATCTCAGCACTCTGGGACGCTGAGGCAAGAAGATTGTGAGCTTGATGTGGGCAATCTCCTTGTCTCAAACTTAGACATACAAAATGGGCTGGGGCTGTAGCTCAGAATGAGGGCCCTGGGTTCAAGCCCCAATACAAGAAAAAGACACAAGACAACACAGTCTTATAGATACTGCACGAATACAGTGTTTTCACATCTAGCCCCTGCCCACAGATATGTATCTGGGGGTGGGGGTGAGACAAGGTCTTATTGTGGGACTCAGGCTGGCCTTGAACTCACAGCGCAGCCCAGGCTGCCCAAGCCTCTTGAGCGCTGTGATGGCAGGCGTGCCCCCCCCCACCAGCACATTTTTGAGCACTCAGGAAAGCTGAAGGTGACTTTAGTGGTACAGATCTTGCTGACCGTGCCTCAGGCCATAGGTTCAATTCCCAGCAAAACAAAACAAGGAAACAACAAGCCTCCCCACCCGCAGCCCCAGGAGAAGATTTAAGTTATTTCCTGCTCTCTAAATCTGAGATCGTACCATAACGTTGTCTGAAGAGCTCCTTCGCCTGCTGCTAGGCATACAGTCTTCGCAGTTATTTTAAACACAGGGCAAGGGTGGTCATGGTCTTTAGTTCTCCACCCAGCTGAAAGCTAACGGATTAATGAAGCCGCTGCCAACTGCTTCACAGGTACCAGGAATGTGGAAAACCCCACAAGGAAGGACTCAGGGAAAATTCTCCAGCTATCAGACTGGGCCTGATTTTAGGAGTCAGGTGCTACAGCATTGTTCAACTATACACAGTCTCCTCCTGGTTTCTGTACAGATCGTAAAAATCTTTTGCCTTTTCAACTATACACAGTCTCATGTGTGTAACTCACAGCAGTCAATCAACGCAGCTAGCCCTTTCCTTAACTACCTCTCCGCTGTCCTAGAATTCCTTCCAACAAGCCTTTGCCTCCACACAGCACTCAGACAAGAGAACTCTTTCTGGAAATGGCTACCTCGCTGTCATTCGTATTGAATTATTTTTTTCAGTACTGGGGAATGAACCCATGGCCTTCACATTGAGCTACACACCCAGCGCTTTACTTATTTATTTTTTAGCTTTTTGAGACAGGGTCTCGCTATACAGGTCAGGCTGGCCTTGAGCTCACTTTGTGTAGCCCAGTCTATTCTCGAACTTGCAAGAATCCTCCTGCCTCAGCCTCCCAAGTGCTGGGCCTACAGCCTTGTACCATCCCATGTATGTATGTATGTGTGTTATAGTGAGACCTACTACTATTGCTAAATTGCTCAGGCTGGGCAATTCCTGGGCAACTTGCAGTCCCTGGCCCTCTAGAATACTGGGATTGCAGGTGTGCACCACCACGCCTAGGTTTGTGTGTGTGTGTGTGTGTGGAGCGTGAAAGGGAACTCTACCTCCCGGCTTCCTATCTTCTACCTTTCATTTTGCTCTTTATGTACACTTTGAGTTTCTCATACCCATGCACCACGCTTGGGTTTGAGATTTAACTTTTAATCTCTCTGTAGGTTGGCAGGGTGCCATCAATCGACATCGACTGCAGGGACGATTCAGTGAAGACACCAATGCCTTATCATGTGTGTCTGACCTAGCCAATTTTTTTAGGCTTTTTACTGTTTTGTTTTTTGGCAGTACCGAGGATTGAACTCAGGACCTTGTGCTTGCCAGGCAGGCACTTATGCCACTAGGCTATATCCCCAGCCCTAGTCTTTTTACTGCAGACAGCTAAGTTAGTTATAAATATTAGGGCAGTTAGATCAGGATAGGCCCTCAGTACAGAAGACAGTTGTAGCTGGAGGTCAGTCAGTAAAGGCCAGGCTTCAAGAACAAGAGGCAGGGCTGGGGATATAGCTCAGTGGAATAAGCGCCTGCCTAGCAAGTGCAAGGTCCTGAGTTCGATCCCCAGTACCGCCAAAAAAAAAAAAATTTAAAAAAAAATTAAAGAACAAGAGGCAGACTACCCCCACATACTTCCCTTAGGAAGGTCCTGCAATGTCATTCCAAACAAGCGTCAGACACCTTGGGCGGGGAAACAAAAATCCTGGCCCATTCTTCCTGGAAAATCCTTGTTTGGTCCTTGGGCCTTTGCTAGAAGACTTGCTTCCCCATTTGATTACCTAAGCAACTATACTTGTGATCTTACTGGTTCATCATAGTTGTGTCCCACCCCACACCCATCTTGTGATTTCCCATCGGGTCAATGCTACCTGAGCAATAATACCTGTCATCTTATTTGTTCACCCTAGTTTTGTCCCACCTTGAACCAGCCTCATGGTTTTGCTCAAATATATTGAGAAGCAATACCCCTGAGAAACAGAGGCCAAAGGTAGCCCACTTAGGCCCTCTTCTGTCTCTGTTAGACAGAACATTCTTTTTCTCAATAAACTCTTTCATTCTTGTTTTTCTTTTTTTTTTTTTTTTTTTTTTTAACAGAGAGGGTCCTGCTATATAGTCCAGGCTGGCCTTGAACTCCTTATATAGTTCAGGTAATCCTCCTGCCTCAGCCTCCTAAGTGCTGGGATTATAGACTTGCACCACCATTCCCAGCCTAACTCTTTTTCCTAGAATTCATTCCTCAGTTTTAGAGAACTGAGCACTGAGAAGTCAGCATTTCAGATATCTAGCAGGTTGGGAGTTATACTTCCCTTATATTATTTGGCAGTTCATATATCATCCTATATCGTAGGCCCTATGTCATTTTCTCCTAGTTTATCCAGATAAGTCATCAGTGCCCCTTCTGTTTTTCTCGGGTCTCACCACATTCTTGGTCCAGTTCTGCCTCCCAACACTGCAGGCATAAAATACCTCAGATCCTCTTCCTCCTCCGTGAATTTATGGCCCACATGGTTTAGGGACAGATGTTGAACCCTGAAACTTGGTGGTTTGCCTCAAATGCTGAGGGTCCCTTGGTTTTTGAGCTCTAGAACTTTCAATTACTTAGAATAGTAACTTTGATAATGCTGTTGGTTTTTGAAAGAACAAGAATCTATCTTCTTGTTCATTAACCCAGTTTTTTGTTTTGTTTTGTTTTGTTTTTGCAGTTTTGAGATAGACTCTTGCTGTGCAGTTCACGCTGGCCTTGAACTCACTTTGTAGCCCAGGCTGGTCTCGAACTCGAAGTCCTCCTGCCTCAGCCTCCCAGATTACAGGCTTGCGCCACTGTGCCTAGAATCATTAACTCTGTTCTGTCTGATGCTTTGTTTTTTTCAGTGATCAACTGGGAAACCCTGTTTGTTCTGCACTTTAGGCTTTCTAGACCCCCTTTTACAATTCGCCCTAGTCATTCTTCTCAATTCTGTTGCTGGGTAAAAGAACAAAAAAGGGTGAAGATGAGTGGCCACAGAGAACCTGGACGGGGCACCCTATCCTGAGCGTTTGATTACAGAAATGCTACCAAAGCTGGGCGTGGTAGTGCAGGTCTGTAATCCCAGCACTTGGGAGGCTGAGACAGAAGGATCACTGCGAGTTCAAGACCAGCCTGGGCTACAAAGTGCACTCAAGGCCAGCCTGAACTGCATAGTGAGACTGTTTGGCTTTTTGCCTCACTGTAATTCCTGCCTAGTCACTATGGCAACCAGCCAATATGGCGCTGGTGGTCACGTGTTGTGCTCAGCCAGTATGGCGCCAAATCAATATGGCGCTGACCTCGAGAGGTCAGAGCCAATATGGCGCGGGCCTTTATTTAAAGATCATATGCTAAGCGCCACCCTTCTTCCCGAGTCAAATTACAACTTCTTACTTCCCTTTATGTAATAGCCTGTTTCCCTTTCCCACTCTTCCGCCCAATCCTGGTCAGTTATGTCAGGCGGTCGGCCTCCTAATCCTTGCCTCCCACCTGGGCCTGTTTAACCCGGGATCCTGCAACACGCCCTCGGAAATTCCACGTTGCCTTTCTTTCCCCTGCTGTGGTCTTCCCCCCGCCCACAATAAAGGCATATTTTGTATTTTTGCTTTACTTCTCTCTCCGCACTGGAAAAAACCTAACAGAGACCATCTCTGAAAAAGTAAAAAAAAGTGCTACCAATTCTAAATTGGAGGTGGACACTGGGAAGGATGACGAGTTCTTCCGGAGAAGCTGGGGGTCAGGGGAGACCTGCAAATGGGTCACTCCGTGCACAGCAGGGTATGTGCTTGTCCTAGAGGTCACCCTGCAATCCTTTCTTTTCTTTTCTGTACTAGCTGCTTTAGTAGAATTATATGGCTCTCTCAAAATAACTGAAAGCCTTGGCCTCACATAATGAATAACCTATAGACAACCCTTAACACTGGCTTGAGGTAAGCCCGATTTAAACTTGGATCCCTTTCTTTCGCACTGCTCCTTTGCTAGTCAACTTTTTACTGCAAGTATATAAATTACCTCAGTAACCTGATACTCTTAGTGTAGTAGTTTATTAATAGTATAGATTTGTTTGAGAAGAACACTTGGTGTCCTCAACGCCCACGTCCAGACATCGATCAATTTTAATCGCACTGAGATAACTGTGCTTAGAGCTTAATTTCAGCCCTTCGCAGTAGAAGAAGAGCTTGATTATATCATTCTTGCTTCTATTTGTTTATTGTTGGCCTTTGTTTCTTCTTTGAGTCAGGGTCTTGCTATATATTCCAGGCTGGCCTTGAACTCACTCTGGAGCCCAGAATGGCCTTCCAGTCGGGGTGGTCCGTGCCGGCACTTCGGTGGTGAGGGCGTTCACCACCATGCTGGGCCCTCACAGCCTGCCTTACTGACAGTCACATGATGGCCAAAGCACCCTTCACATACTTGCTTCAGCGTGACATCACCTCTACCCCCAAGCTAGAAACCAGCGAAGCCCACAGAGACCAGCTAAGGTCTCAGGACAGAATGGTTTGAGTTAAATCCATGTTTTAATCTGAAGTACATTGATACTTTCTGTTTTCACTACTCTAGTTCTTCCCTATTCTCTCTCTTTCCTCTCTCTCCTATTTGCTACTGGTAAAACAGGGCCCTGGTGCTGGCTCAAGGATGTTTCTTTACAACCACAGGAAATAGCCTGAAGAAACAGGGTTTGAAAGAGGCAGGAAGCTTCTTAATCCTTGCATTCTTTGTCCAAAGAAAATCTCTGGGTGAACCGGGGAAATTCACATCAGGGCGCTGAGCCCTTGAACAAGTCATTTGATCCCACACCTCTCAGTTTTCTGTTGGCTGAATTAGAGAAAACAACCCCTGGGGATGGGCGGGCAGGAGGGTTCTCACAGCTGATCCAGGATCCCAGACTCCCAGCTCGCTTCCTTCCTAATGGGGCCCTGGCACCTCTGAGTCTCAGTTTTTCATCTCCAAAGTCAAGGCTACATCCTTCCCCTGGAGGTGCAGGGAAGATTCTGGAGATAACCGCCGGGACCCAGCTTGGCCTGGCAGTGATGTCAAGCTCATTTCGGACCTTGAGGGAAAGCTGTGGGGAAGGTAAAAAGGAGAGCAGAAAGCAGGGTGCACTGTCACAGCCGAGCTTAAAATAGCCGGAGACACCGGAGACACACGAGGTTGAGGCCAGGAGCTCAACGAGAAAGGGCGTTTTGGAGCCGTATTTGGCGCTGTCTGGAAAGATACTTGGCAGCCCCGGCCTTTACACCCAGGTGTAAGGGAGAGGCCTGAGCCCAAGAATCTCAGGCATTTTAACAGCCTAATGTTTCCACGCTGCAGGAAGCCATCCTGAAGTTTAATGTGGGTGTACTTTAAGGTTGGGTGTATTTTATATGGAACATTATGAGGACAAGGTACAATTAGGGTCCAGTACCAGCGCTGGCTTGACTCCCCTCCCCCCTTTATACATTTCTGTTTCCTTCTTCCCTGACTGCACAGCAAGTCCCAGATGCGATTTGAAGTTATAAGAAGGTCAGCCCTAGAGGCAGAGGAAGATGCTGAGTTTCTGTTCATGAAGACAACCACTGTGAAACAACATAGCCCCCGGCCTCCTCCGATGGCAACATGCTGCTCCCCCAGAACAGGGTACAAGGAAATGGATCCCTGGGCCCTGGACTTGCCCTCTCCCCATTCCTTCCCCAAGACCACAGACTGATGCTGCCTCCTCCCCTGTGTGTCACCAAGTTGGGAGTGATCCTTACACATGACCAAAAAAGACCCAAATTTTAAAACAAGGAAACCAAGCTGAGAGTGATGATGTACTCCTGTGATCCTAGCACTCTGAGAAGCTGAGGCAGGAGGATCACAAATTCAAGCCCAGCCTGGACAATTTAGCAACTTAGAAAACTCTGTCTCAAAATAAAAATAAAAAGAGATGGAGATGTAGTTCAGCTGGAAAGCCCTAGGTTCAATCCCCAGTATCATAAACAAAGGAGAGAGCAAGCAAAAAGGTGGCTTTGAGTTTGATCAAACCGAAGTTTACTTAGTGGATCTGTCCTTCCTATCAAATATGTTCTCACAGAACTGCAAAATTTCCTGCGTGGTGCAGAACTTCATTTTCAGTTGTCTCCATTAGCAGATGGCACTCAGACCTCACAAGAATGTTTAGGGAGTGACTACTTTTAAATAAATTATGTTTGAAGTCCGGACAGAGCTGGTCTGTCATTAAATTCTGGAAGCATTTCTCTGTGCCCAAAGAGAGAAGAGGAACATCATATACACCAGCGAGCTGGGAGCGATCACTGTCTCTTCATGAAGAGTGAAACGCAGCTACGATCCACGTGGATACCAATGACTGAATGACACAGCTGGGCAACCACAGTGCCCTGCAGGTTCACCCCCACCATAAAACGACAGATAGAGGGTAGAAGAAGAGGGGACTGGGAAGAAGAGGACTCAAGATGTAGCACAGACTGGTACAAATCCTGCGACGAATCTGATTGTTATGTACATCTAAACTGTACTGATAAACATAACTTAAATAAAGCATCCAAGCGTACTGGTCTTTAAAAAGTGGTCAAACAAATTTCATATGCCACCACCTGATGACTCATGCACTCTCCCAACATTTTAAGGGTACTCACTTCATGCCAGAGAGTGTACTAGGCTCTGGAAATACAAATATAAGTACAGTTTCCCGGATCTTGGCTGTCACCAGGGAATCAGTGGAGGGAATGCCAGCAGCCTGGTGCTTTCCAGTTTCCTCCCTGCTGTACTTTTCCAGTAAGTTGGTGTCTCCTGAGCTCTCTGTGTTGGTTTCCCAGGAGGATGAAATTGCCAGGAAACATTGCCTCAGCCTCGGTAAGGTAAAGGCAGATCCTAAACCAAACAATAAAAGCTGGAATGTGAAAGTGGGATGGTGTGTTTGCGTCAGTCCCACCCCAAAGCCCTGCCCTCAGTGGCTGTGGGTCCACAGGGGCCTGCCAGGGTGGGGGTTTCTTCAAGCCTCCGAAGTCCAGGTGTGACCTTCATGCTACAGAGACTTTCCTAATGCCAGGATCTTGGAGGGCTTCGAGTTGACAGTTTCCAACATCAGCAATGTTGTGAGATGAAGCTGCTCAGGGAGATTGTGGCCCTAGAGTAACTGGATCTCACTTAAGGTTGTGCCCTTACACTTAATTCCTGGTAGGAAACCCTAGAGCCTCGGATCCCTGCTGACTTCTAACAGACTCAGTACACGTTGCACACAAATGCCTCCCCAGTAGGGAAGGCAACTCTGGAGGGAGCAGCAGGATTTTTGAAAAATGCCCTGGACTGAGGATTAGGAGTCAGATGCTCACCTCTATAGCACAAGTGATATACTGTGAGCAAGCCACTTTCTTTCTCTCCCAAGGCTCAGGTTCTTCCTAGGCAAAGCACACAGGCTTTTAACATACTCTTCCAGGACTTAAGTGATTCCTGTCCAGGGTAAATGCCATATATTACTTAGAATTTTGCCAGGTATTCTCCTCAAAAAGAGTTTGAAGTTTGAAGCACCTTCATAAAACTCAATGGGGTGAAACACTTCTGCAGAAACAGGCATGATGGCATGTCTGTAATCTCAACAACACAGGAGGCTGAGGCAGGAAAATCACAAGCACAAGCCTAGCCTAAGCAATTTAGCAAGACTCTGTCTCCAACTAAAACTAAAAAGGACTGGGGCTGTGGCTTAGTGCAATTCCCAGTACCAGTTTTTTTTGTTTTGTTTTGTTTTTTCTTTTGCAGGCATAGAGCCAAAGGCCAAGATAAACCAAAGGAACTGCGAATTGCCAGTTCTTAAACTGACCTATTCCTGGGAAGACTACAAGAAGCCCAGCTATCTTCTGGGTGTTGGTGTCATCAGAAATCACTTTCTTCTGTGTACTTCTTTCTGTTCTCCGTATTTTGTAACCTGGTCATAAATTGTTTTTCGAAGTAGTAGAGAGCGGAATGGGCTTGCCTGGTTTCCATCATCCTCATCGCTGTTAGACTACAGGAGTTAGGTGCAGACAGCCCTTCCCTTCCTCCTTAGTACCCAGTGACATAGGAGAAATATGCCTCCCAACCTGCTGGAGGTCAGATGCTCTGGGTGCGTGACCCCTGAGTTCGAAGAATGAATTCCGAAGGACAGCAGACGTTAAGCATAGGAAGGCTTATTGAACTAGAGAGGAGGGTCCTGAAAGTTGGTTGCCACCAGGCCCTTTGTCAGGGGAAATTTATTCAGCAAAGTGACAGTGTGGGTATGATGTGGGTCAAACTGCCATCAATCTATAGGATTTCAAGTACAGCGCTTAGCCGGTATTGATCCAATAGGGAGGCCAGGCACATGGCGAGGTACAGAGAAAGAACAAGGTCCTTCGGAGGAAGGGATGGGCCGGATGCTCTGGTCATCCACCTGCGCCAACTGATGCCCATCTGAGGCAGGTGATACCACTTGTAGCACAATCCAAGTCACTGCTTACCCCTGAGGGAGCCATGGAGGGCCCGCCACTGCATCTCTGTCTTGAGGCCTGGCCTTCTTCTGATGTTCCTCCCGCTGCTATTCTGATGTATTTATTGTTCCTGTGGACTTCTAGAGAGCCCAGCCCCTCTCTTTTTCTTTGCGGTACTGGGGATCGAACTCAGGACGCTGCGCTTGCTAGGCAAGCGCTTATTCCACTGAGCTATATCCCCAGCCCCCCCAGCCCCTCTCGAATGCGTATTAATTTCTATCTAACTTAGCTGCTTAATGCCACTTGCAATTTCTTCATGGCCTGGCATTCTGTACATTTTGTGAAGGTAAGAAAAACAGTCTGGAGAGATTCTGCTGGAGCGGTGAACAAAGGCTTCGTATGAGTCTACGTCTGTTACCAAGAGAGGAGCAGAATCACCTGGCACCCCGGTGTGCACGCACTGGTGTGTTACACACCCAGCGTGTGAGGATGGGGGCAGGAGAGACTGTGGTGAAGGTTTGGGGTGGAGTCCACACAAGGCACCCGTTCAGGAGTTCCCTTGGCCATTCCCTCCCCGGCCGGGTTCCTCCGCGCCCTCTGAAGCCCTCTCAGGTCCTCCCCCTTTTTCCTGGCTCCGGTCTCTGCCCTCAACGGCCTCACCCTTTCTGCCAGCCCCTGGCTCTGCACCAGTTCACAGCGGAGCTTTCGGTTCCATGCCCACTACCCGGCAAGCGGTGGCCCACACAAGCCAACAAAAACAGCGAATACTCAGTCAAAATATTCAGCCTCAGTGAGGAAGACAGGACAAGCGTGCAGTCTGCTCTTTAATTCAAGCAGCATTGAAAAAGTAGCAGAGCTGTGCTGCAAGAAGCCTGCTGGTGGATTGATGTTAGAACATATTTCAGAGGGCAGTTTGGCCATGTATGTCAAGAATTTGCAACGCTCTCATCTTTTAGTCCGGTGGATTTTAATGCCAAAGGGAAATAATTAAAATATGATAAGGCTTTATGTAACAAGATGCTACTTACTTTTTTTTTTTGGTCTTTTTGAAATAGGGTCTCGCTATGCAGTTCAGGCTGGCCTGGAGCTCACATTATAGCTCAGGCTGGCTTCTAACTCAGCAACCCTCCTGCCTCAGCCTCCTGATGCTGGGATTATAGGTGTGCACTAACGGTGCCTGGCACTTACTTTTGATATTATTCAGCATTGACTGTAATAATATTGCTTCTTTGTTTTTGAAACAGGGTTGCACTGTGTAGTTCAGGCACCCTTGAACTCATGATGTAGCCCAGGCTGGCCTTGAACTCACAGGGAACCTTCTGTCTCAGCTTCTCAAGTGCTGAGATTACAGGCGTGCCCCACTATACCCAGTTTATAACATCATTTTACAGACCAAAAAACCAGGAAGGAATCATCAATAAACAAATAATGGTACATTCATTCTATGAAAAAGAATGAGTCATTGCATATTTTCAACAGCACAAGGAAATTACACCACAATCTTGCAAAGTACAAAATTACATACAAAGAGAGCAAATTACATAGTATTGTTGTAGGCAGCTGAGTTGGATAGAAATGTTACAGGCCGTCAGACAGGGCCAGGCCTTCAGAGGAGCCAGCGCAGAAGGCGAGATACCTTGCAACTGTGGGAGAGACAGGTACTTCTGCTGTGGGCCAGCCCTTGAGACAAAAAATATAACAAATATACCCACACACCTCCTTCGCGATGGATCTCAGGGGCTGATACACTAAATAGGTAGCGATCACCTTGAAAAACCCAGGAAGAGCCACTAACCCAAGCCCCTCCCGGAAAAGCCCCTGTTCTCTTTCTCCTCTGCTTGCTATGTGACCCGCTTCCCCATTTGATTCCGATTTAATCAATTTTACCCAAACAGTTGTACTTACGATCTTATTGGCTGACCGTAGTTTTGTCCCCCCTCAGGCCCACCTAGTGAGTTCCCCTGTTTTCCAGCTTCGACCCACCCCACCTTGTGGATTTGCTCTGTAAAAATACGTAGGAAAGGCAGGGTCCTTGGCAACCCATTCGGCCCCCACCCCCGCTTCCGTCTCTCTCAGGTAGAAGCTTTCTTCCCCAAACAAATATGTTCTGCTCTTAACCTCCATTGTTCCTGAAGTTCATTCTTCCATTTTAGAGAACACGAACTTGTCCCAGATATATCATTCAGGTTGGGAGTTTCTTTCCCCTATACCATTATAATCAAATTACACACAGCAATGAAAAGACAGGGTTAGGAATGCAATTCTATTTGTAGAACGTTCAGCTTATCTTTTTCTTTCTTTCTTCTTCTTTTTATTTTTTTATTTTTTGTCTTTTTGAGACAGGGTCTCGCTATGCAGCCCAGGCTGGCCTCAAATTCATAATGATCCTTCGACCTCAGCCTACCAAGTGCTGAGATTACAAGCACGCGTCACCACACCCAGCTTGCTTGCTTGCTTGCTTTCCTTCTTTCTCTTTTTAAAAAAAATTTTCTTGATTTTTAAAAATATTTCCCAGATTTTCTGCCGTAAGACTGAATTCTATAAACAACTATATATATATACATATATATGTGTGTGTATATACACATATACACACACATATATATCTGTATGGCTGCAGCCCAGACAGTTCACCTGGCTGATGGTTCTGAGTTCTTGAAGTTTTTATTTGTTTGTGTTTGGGGAATCCTGTCTTTGAGTGAGTGAGGCAAGTGTTCTACCACTGAGCTACCTCTCCAGCCTTAAATTCTTGAAATTCTTGAACCGTTTAAATCCTGGCTTTGCTGGTTCCCCGTTGTGACCTTGGGCAAGCTCCTTTACCTTTCTGTTTCAATGTCTTTGTTTAATAAAGATAAAACCAGCAGGGCCGAGTCACAAATCAGGAATGAGTGAGCGCAGGGCGCTCTGGGCACAGGGACGCACGGCGCATGCTCTCGAGCGGCCCTCTGCGCGCGCGCGTCCGCTGGACCCCGAAGTGGACTGCAGGCTCGGACCCTGGCCCCGGGGGCGCCCACTCTGGAGAGAGGCGGTGCTGCCACACAGTGGCCCCGAGCGGAGTCGCCCCTCGGGTCCTGCATCAGCGGCTGGAAACGGGGTGAGAGGGAGAGTGCATCCCCACCAGAGCACTCCAAGAGGAGGGCCCGGGTGGCGTCGGAGGGGACCGAAGAGCCCCAGCTCCCCAGCGCCTCCAGCAGCTCTCCCGGGGGTTTCCCTGGAAGTCTGCCTCTCCAGGGAGCGCACTGCCCGGGCAGGGCACGCGCCGGCCTTAGTTTCGTTTTCATGATCTTCCTGTCATTTGACTGCAGAGAAAGTTTAAAATTCTCACTCTTTAGTAGTTCACGAAAGTCCAGTGGCTGCCTGAGAGGGCGGCTCGGGGATGGACGCAGAAAGGACTTAGAGGTCATCTCATTGTCCTGTTATTTCACAGTGGGGATGCCATCCCAAGTGACTCCTGGGAGTGGCCGTTGGTCACTGCTGGTTCAAGACAATGAGCCACTTGCAAAACATTTCCTTCCTTTTGTCCCCCAGCGAAGACTTCAGACAACAAAATCTCTAGCCTGTCTCTAGCTCTAACTCAGTGCTCAACTCCAAGATAGATTAAACAGCGGATGCTATTGTCTCAGGGATAAAGGGGAGAAAAACTCCCAACCTGAACGATACCTGGCACCAGCGTGTATTCTCTAAGATAGAAGAATGAATTTTAGGAACAACGGAAGTTAGGAGCAGAATATATTTATTGAGGGAAACAAAGCTTCCATCTGACACAGGGACGAAAGGGATTCAGAGCAGGTTGCCCAAGACTGTCTTTTTCTAGGGACTTTTATAGAGCAAAACCACCAGGTGAGGCGGGTCCAAGGTAGAAAAATGGGAAATCACGAGGTGGACATGAGGTGTGACAAAACTGTGGCCAGCCAATAAGAATTGTTCAGGTAAAATTGATCAAATGGGGAAGTGAGACCTGTAACAATTGGGCATGAATACAGAACAGGGGCTTTTCCTGTATGGAGTTGGCTCAGGGACTTTCCAAGGTCATTGTATCAAACCCTAGAGAGGTATGTGGGTGTGTTTGTTCAAACTTTTGGCCTGCAAGTACCACCTCTTCACTTCTAAGAAGGTATCTTGCCTTCCACTGTGGCTCCTTCCAGGGCCCGGCCCTGCCTGACTGCTTATAATATTTCTACCTAACTCAGCTGCCTGTAACATTAACTTGGCCAGTTGTCTTCTCTAGTACAGTTTCTACCCTTGGACACCAACCTAAGCTAAAGACAATATTTGTGCTTTTCTAAAGGCTGATATAATATTTGCACTTTGGAATACGGAGTGATAACACTTAATTCAGACTGACCTTATCAGGGTTGGGTAAATACAGCCCAAAACAAAATGAAAATGAATTTAGAAACCATGAGCAAAGCTAACAAATGTTTTGAAAAATGCTTTTGAAGGGCACCTAATTCAAACTAACGTTTGTATTCATGAGTGACCTCCAAACTCTTAGTTATCGCCCCTAAATATGATTGTGTTGTACATCGCAGAGCTAATCCAATACACCAGCTGTGTCTGAGCACTGACTCTGTGGCCCCAGTCTGAGGTTGCACCGAGGGCTTCACCCTGCTCTCCTGCCTGTCACCCAGCCTGGTCCTTCCACAGTGTAGTTTTCCATTTCTATTAAAGTAGCCGGAATGCAGAGGGGCTTTCCATCAGATATATGGGCCGCTGGGAGGTTGGGCCCAGATTCCTTTTCTAACCCCTAATGCTGAAGCCTGGGACCTTCACCTTCTACCGCTTATCCTGATGTCATAGACCAAGACCTTTTTTTAAAGTGTGTTAAAAATACATGTGTTGGTTTGGGAATATTTTGCAAGGTAGAAACAATATAATGCAGGACACATTTTATAAGGTTATTTATAATAGTCACCCGAAGAATGATATACAAGAGAGTGCAGGAAATCTGTCCACGTGCCAAGACCAAGGAATCTAGCTAAAGGCCCAGATCCCAAGGAAATGTCCTATATGAGTCCAGCTGAAGACCTAGAGCCCATAACAATGCCTCCCATGAATCCAGCTGGAGGCCCAGAGCCCATAACAATGTCTCATGCAAGCCTGTTTCATGGATCTGCGCTGGGAAGGCCCAAAGGTCAGTGGTGGAATCTAGGAAGTCTGTGCCAGCGGGATGAAGGATCTGTGCTGGCAGGCTGAGGGATCCGCACTGGAGCCAGGAAGCGATGCTCAGAAGAACCAGGGCTCCCCTGAAAGGTACCACAACCATCCTCAGCAATAGTGAGGTCCTGAGCTCCTTCAATGATCAAGATGGCCGAGTTTCCATCAGGGAAGCCAATGCAGCAAGCTTCTCAGGAGACCGGCAGTGCACCATCTTCCCCCGAGAGCCAGGAAGAGATGCTCAGAGTGAGGACCAGAGCTCCCCCAAAGTGAATCCAAGCCATTCTCAGTGCCAATGAGGTCCTAAGCTCCTCAGAGGATGAAAACAGCCAAGTTCATCAGGAAAGCCAGCATGACGAGTTCCTCCAAAACAACCAACAGCTTCCGCCAGCTCCAACAGCCTTTCTCCACTCCCAACAGCCTCAACTTTTCCTTCTCCAGTTCTGCCTCTTACGCTGTCGGCAACAATCCCCAGGTGGGCCTCCCACACCCAGCGCGTGGTGCTGGGTGTTATAAGTGGACCACCCATTGTCAGTCCACTACAAACACATAACACAAAATCTACCATCATCACCACCTTTCAGTGTGCAGTACCGTTAACTGTACATGTACTTCTGTGCAACAGATTGCTAGAACTTCTTCATCAGTGCAAGGAACAAGTGTCCATCCTCCCATCCTCCTTCCTCAACAGTCATAGTCTTCTTATTTCAGTGAGTTTGGTTCCTTTATACTGAATATGTGCAAAGTCATGCAGTCTTTCTGTTTTTGTGACTGGCTGATTTCCTTTTGCTAAAGCACATTTGACCTGTAGCAATCAATCCAGTGAACGGCCGAGGGCCTGGTCTGGCTGACATTACCAGGCCTGGGTGCCATACTAAAAAAAACTGGCTTGTACAGTGGGGAAAACAGCAGTTTGGATGTGTAGATTTTCTTTTCTTTTCTTCTTTTTTTCTTTTTGAGACAGGGTCTCACTATGCAGTTCAGGCTGGACTTGAGCTCACTTTGTAGCCCACACTGGTCTTGAACTTACAATGATCCTCCTGCCTCAGCCTCCTAAGTGCTGGGATTACAGGCGTGTGCCACCATGCCTGGCTGGATCTGTAGATTTTCACACTTGACACTGTTATCATTAAAATCAGGGCTTCAGAGTCTTGGCACTAACAAAACTTTAGACCAACTCGCAACCATCCTCTTGCCTCATCCCCCCGAGTGCTGGGATTACAGGCATGCACCACCACACCCAGTCTGCCCCTACCCCTCTGTGACAAACAAAATGACTCCAGATGATGGCAAATGTCCCCTGGGGCAACTCTGGGCCAATAAGCTGACTTCTAAGAGCAGTAAAGAAGCCAACAAAATGTACTTTTTGAGTTGGATGATGGCTAAGGGCATGAATAAGTGTTTTATTATTTAATAATAACGCTAACATTTAGAAAACAGGAAATGAATTCTAACTCATTCGGTTTGGTCGGCCTTCCCGGGGCCAGCTGCTCAGGAAGTGGAACCCAGGCTTGATGAATTAAAACAGTTCATAAATCCATGTATTCTTTTGTTTTATTGTCTCCTAGTTTAAATGCCTACTGGTTACTGATTAACTCTCACGGTTTACTCCGGAAAAAAGAAAGGTGATTTGAGAAGTTCCGATCCCGCAGTCCTTAAAGGCTGACAATTCAAACTAGCCCATTACAGGTTCTAAGGTGTCAGAAAAAGGAGAAACGCTTCCTTCCTTCCTTCCTCTCTCTTTCTTTCTTCTTTTTTCCCCCTCATTTCCTTCCTCCCTCCCTTCCTTCTTGAGACAGAGTCTTGCTATGTAGTTCAGGCTGGCCTTGATCCAATGTTTTCCAAACTCATTCTTTTTATCATTTTATTTATTTATTTATTTGTTTATTTATTTTTTAGCTTT
Source organism: Dinomys branickii (assembly GCA_004027595.1). NCBI lineage: Eukaryota > Metazoa > Chordata > Mammalia > Rodentia > Dinomyidae > Dinomys > Dinomys branickii. Next base: position 12,392 of record PVLD010001425.1, on the reverse strand, counting down.
TTGAGACAGGGTCTTGTTAAGCAGTTCAGGCTGGCCTTGAGCACACTTTGTAGCCCAGACTGGTCTTGAACTCACAACGATCCTCTTACCTCAGCCTCTCAAGTGCTGGGATTACAGGCATGTGCCACCATGCCTGACACTCACTTTATTTTTTATTGTGGCAAAATAGGCACAAAAATTTTCCACTTTAACCATCCTTAAGAAGCTGGACGTGGTGCTGCACACGTGTAATCCTAACTACTCCAGAGGCTGAGGCAGGAGGATCATTTGATCCCAGGAGTTTGGGCAACATAATGAGTGACATCTTTTGAAAAGTATTTAAAGTGTCCAATTCAGTGACATTAAGTGCACTCAAAATGTGCAGTGACCATTATCTTCTATAGCCAGAAAAGTGTTACCAGTCCAAGCAGAAGTTCTATACCCACTAAACAATCTCTCCCATTCGCCCTTCGCATCAGCCCCTGGTAATCTCTGTTCACTTCCCGTCTCTATCAGTTTGCCTGGGAGTAAAGGACACAGTTTCTGTGCTTTTCTGTCTGGCTTTAGTATAAAGTTGTCAAAGCTCATCCACAAGGCTGCACATTTGTGTTGAGGCCGAAGAGAATCCCTCGTATCCACAGATCACACTTGGCCCTCTCTTAGGCTAATGAACACATGAGTCCACCCAATCTCTGGGCCCTGTGCCACCGCCCTGAGCAAAGGTGCCTGAGCACCTGCAGTCACTGTTTTCAACTCTGTCAGTCAGCGGGTGTAACAGATAGCACACACTGGGTAGCTGGTTGACAGAAATGAACTGGCTCGCTATTCTGGAGAGTTGGATGTCCAGTGTCCATGTGCCACCAGCTGGAGAGAGCTTTATGGTGTCATCCTACAGCAGAAGGTGGTCAGGCAAGGAGAGAGCCACAGGGGGCCAAATTCATGCTCTTCTCATGACACTCACCCCACAGATGAGGGCAGAGCCAGTGCAGCCCAGTCACCTATGAAATGGTGACTGTGTTTCAACAGGGATTTGAGAGGTCAAACATTCAAACCATAGCAAGTTATTTTGGGCAAATACTCAGAAGAAGAAGAATTGCTGGTCCTACGGAAATTCTGTGTTTAGCTATTTTTGGGGAACTGATAAACTTCTTCAGCTGTGGCCTTACCAGTTTAGGGTTCCACCAGCACAGCCCAGTTTCTGTACCTCCTCGGTAACACTTGCCCTTTGCCAGTTATTTATCATAACTGTCCTAGTGGCTATGTTCAGACCTCGCTTTTGTACAGAATGTTGTCCTTATGCAAGTGCTATCTAAGGAATGTGTTTCATAGAAGTGACCCTGGCAATTCTGGAATCTTCATGGATAAGGGAAAGGCTGTATTCCTTTAGAAGAGGTCAGCTTAGTTGGAAAGTATCAAGCATGTTTGTCTTTTTTAAGACAAAGTCCTGCTAGCTAGTCCAGGCAAGGGTTGAACTCACTATGTAGCCCAGGCAGGCCTCAAACTTGCAAAGATCCTCCTGCCTCAGCTTCCCTGTGTGCTGGGATTGTAGCACCACTCCTGGCTCACCTCTGGGTGGTTTTTTCCCTAAAATTCATAACCGTAGTAAAATCAAAAGGAAGTAAATCAGACGAACTCAAATGGAAACGTGTTCTAGAAAATACTGGCTGTGTTCTTGAATGTTTGATGGTCATGAAAAGAGTAGTCAAGGCATTAACTGTCACGGCCCTGAAGAGACTCTGGAGATGACCACTAAATGCAACATCATTTTATGCGCTGGGGAACAAAGGACATTAGTGGAAAAAAAAATGGAACATCTGAGTCAAGTCTGGAGTTCAGTTAGTGGTAATGTGTCCAAGCCCATCTCCAGGTTTTCACAAATGGGTCACGAATGTGATCCGAAATGGCCAGTTAGAGGAAACAAAACTTGAGTGACCGGTAGGTAGGACGTCTGTACTTTCTTTGCAAATTTTCTGTAGATGTGAAAAGTTGTTCTCAGATAAAATTTATTTTTAAAAGTTGAACTGGCATTGTGTATGGAGCACCTGGCCCTGCACTCAGGTTGCCAGCGTAAGTCCTCAGGCAGGAAAGCATGCCCTGTCCTGAGTCCCAGGAGTTTAGGCACTGACAGCCTTAACCTCCCTTCGACTATGAAGTTAATCTCGCCAAGAGTCTGAGGCTGAGTCTTTGCCTTATGGCAATCCTGGATGCTTTGATTTGATGATATTCCAGAAAGGTTTGGGGAAAAGGACAAAAAGCGATTGGCTTACTGGGACGCCCCTCAGGCGAGGGGCCCGGGATTCTGGTTCCTGCATCAGCAGTGGGACCTTGAGAAGATCTGAACTCAGAGGAGCTTACATAAGGAGGGGCAAAGAGATAGGCACATAGATGACAGATAGATCCATGACAGATAACAGCTAAATAATATTCTGGCTTAGACTGTGAACGTCCCAAACACTGATACATTAAAGGTTATCACACCTTGAGACCATAATGTTAAGTGAAATAAATCAGACACAGGAATTTAAATATTATACATTTTCTTGTGTATGAAAACCCTAAAGCATAAATAAATTAAGGGAGACAATAAAAGGTAGATAACAGGCAATAGGGAGATAGATCTGTGTAAGAAGGGAAGGGCTCAAGTGAAGGGAGGAGGGGGAGGGTGGGGAGGGCGAGGGGATGAAAAAATTATTATGTGTTGCATACATGTACCAGTGCTGCAGAATGAATGGAACCATTGTATTCTATATTTTTATTTTTATTTTTTGTCCTTTTTTTGAGACAGGGTCTCACAATGCAGTTAAGGATGGCCTTGAGCTCACTTTGTAGCCCAGGATGGTCTCAAACTCACAATGATCCTCCTGCCTCAGCCTCCCGAGTGCTGGGATTATAGGCATGTGCCACCATGCCTGGCTTCATTATGTTCTATAAACATGTACAGATAAAATGCAAATACAGGCTTGTTTGTCAGCCTCTGGTGCTACCGGGAGGTGGTAGAACTGTGAAGAGGTAGGGCCTAGAGGGAGGAAGATAAGTCACTGGGGATGTGGCCTAGAAGGGGATATTAGTGCCCAGGCCCCTTGCTCTGCCACGTCACTTCCTGGCTGCGGAGAGGTCAACAGCTTCGCTCTCCATCTGCTCCCTGCCCTGCTATGCTGCCTCCACCCAGGCCCAAAGGCAGTCAGCGACCATGGACTGAAACCTCCAAACCAGTGAGCTATAATAGCCCTTTCTTCCTTTAAGTTGGGTTTATCTCAGGTGTTTGTCAGAGCAACAGAAAGTTGAGTATCCCACATAGACAGACAGACAACTAGACAGACAGATAGATGAACAGGGAGACAGACAGACAGACCCACCTACCCATCATACAGACGTATCTCTTGCCAAACCCTCTCCTTTTCCCTTTCTGGTGACATCCTACCCACCTCCCTTATCCCCAGCTATTATTAGTGTACGTTCAGAATTTCCCGGAGTCCAAATCTTCCCCATCAAACCCTAACAACCTCACATCCTAACATCATCTAAGTACAATATCTCAAATATTTCCTGTTCTCACTGCCAGGAAAGTAGAAGTGATAGCTGTGGCGATGTCACCTGCAGGAGTTCACGGCATGAGACAACAAGCCCAGAGAGTGATTCTATAGACTAACTCATGCCTGGAATTGGTTTTGCAAAGTGGCACCCAGATTCCAAAACGGCCAAGAGTAGGCAGAAGAGTGGCCCAGCCAGGCTCCACAGCTAGGAGGACCGCATGTTTCCAAAAGGTGGTGACTGGCTGGGTGTGGTGGTGCATGCCTGTAATCCCAGCACTCGGGAGATTGAGGCAGGAGGATTGTTGCAACTTGGAGACCAGCCTAGGTTACAAAGTGAGCTCAAAGACAGCCTGAACTGCATAGCGAGACCCTGTCTCAAAAAGTTAAAAATAAAAAAGCTGGTGACTACTACTGCAATATGCATTTTAAGGCTGATCAGAGAGTTCAGTGATCATTAAAATGTTCTCAGGAGGCGCAATGTTGAGTTGTTATCATTTAGCTTTATTCAAATACATTTATTTTGAATCCCACTATTAAAGTTTTCATGCATAAAAAATAAAATAAAAATTAAAAAATAAAAAAAAAAGTTTTCATGCAAAAAGCTAAAATACTTGATGCCTTTTTAAACATCTCAAACCAAGCCAAAAGGCTTCTCCAGTTACCCACCATGACTCATAACTGCTATGACTTTGCTGCCTGTTTTGCAGGGCAGATATTTGGCTGGAAGGAAGACTGAAAATCTGAATGCTACCTTCTTGTCCTTCTTTCAGAAATGAGCACTGTCCTCTAGCTACGTGTGTTTTCCCCTCACCTGGAAGTCAGCTTGACAGCTCCAGCTCCTTCAGGTTTTTAGGGGCTCAGGGGCTCACAGAGCCATGGGGGTTGGACTAGTTCCTTCACTTTCTTCCTGCAGACATCCAGGAGGATTCATTTGGACTTGACATTTATGTAGGACAATGCGTCCATAACTAATGGCAGGGGAGAAAATGGCCTAGGAGCCTTTAATAACTCTCTTAGTCACTACGTTATTGCTGGAACATTGTATGTGACATCTAAAACTTAAAGGAATAAAGGTTTATTTTGGTTAACAGTCTGTAAAAGTTTCAATCATGGTCAGCTGGCTCCATGGCAGGGGTGACATGGCAGTTGCTCATGGCAAGACAGTAGGAAGCAGAAGAGGAAATCAAGGGAGAAGAAGGGAAAAGAAGCAGCATCCAATTATCAGCAAAATCACATTAATAAGCAAAGCCATGGCGGGGGCTCTAATGGTCCCAGGAACTGGAAGTGAAAAAAAAGAAACACAGAAAAGGAAAAGCCATTCAAAAATAGGCATGGTGGTCATTTCTGTGAAGCAACCCCCCAAATTTAGAAATAAGTTATTTTCCTGAGTGTTATGGCTTATGTCTAGATGTCTCCCTCTAAAAGCCTTATGCACTCGTAGGTGGGGCTTTTCAGATGTGGCTGCGTCTGGGGTGTGCGAATGTGGATTAAATGTATGTGATGCTGAATTAGCCCACTGATTTGTGTAGCATAATTCTGGGTGTGTCTGAATGGATTTACTGAAGACAGAAGACCCGCCTTGGGTGTGAGTGGCCACCAACCAATAGGCTTGCAGTCTGAATGGAATTAAAAGGGAAAGAGAGGCTCACTGTGGCAGCTGCCTCCTGCCTGCCTTGCCATGGAGTGTTTCTCCTCTGCCGTGCCCCTCTGCCAGGGCATCTTGCCTTAGAACCAGCTCACTGTGGGCTGAAACCTTTATAGACCATGAGCTGAAATAAACATTTCATCCTTTAACTTGTGAGTATTGGGTATTTTTATCACAACAATGAGAAAAGTAACTAAGATGTGGAGAGTCAGGTGATAATGTGGACACAGAGCAGATGGCAAGGCATAGACTTGACCCACCGTTTGTGATGAGTCTTAGAAAAAACATCCTGTGTCTATCTAAGAATTATTGACCAAGGGCTCAACTCACTGTATGGAGATGGAGGGTTAGGCTCTTCCATGAAACATTCAAATCTAATAATGCTCAAATCTAATAATGCTTCTGCTCTTGTCAAACCACCCACCGATTAGTTTCTTTTCCATGGGGTTTGCTTTCAGAGATGACTGTGCTGGCCAGGATGTATTGCCAGTTTCCAATGAGGACGTAAATGTGTTGATCTCATTCTTCTGTCTCTGGAATTTGATAAATACACATTTTCTGAGACACAGACCTACTCTCATTTTCTAACAAATTGGATTCTGAGAAGACCCTCCTGCTGACTCCCTTGGGAAATACCTTTTCACTGTGATAATTGGCAGTACTCCCTACTTCCATTAGAGATTTCTCCAGAGATACTGTAGGTGCCCCCCCAAAAATGTGGGACCCCTTGTGTGGCAGTATCCTCCGGGGGCAAATCCATCTCCGACATGTTCTAGTTGAAAGACATGTCACGAGGGAGCTGGGGACGGATCCTGATGATGGCTGCACACAGTGTGAATGCACTTAGAGAACCATGTACTTTATAATGGTCAAAAGGGTAAGCATCTTAGGTTATGCATATTTTTCCACAATAAGAAGTCACAAGGGGGAGAGTGGAGCTTCGGTCTTGGAAGCGGTGTCTTGGCTCACACACTAGAGCCATCTCTAGTGTATCAAGGTGTAGTCTAAATCCTGAGCCTTGTAGCTGTTGTGCCAAGTGGAAATGGAGAAAGGGCACAGTTCACAGAGAGGTATGGAGCCCAGAGAACAGAACAGAAGGAAGAACAAACCCTGCTGGTGGAAAGAGTGGACAAGCGCACGAAAACCCTGCCCTGAGAACTCCAGACATGATTAGTAGCAAATAGATGATCCATTAGTAGATCAGATTCATTATTCCATTTGGGGGTTGAGGGTGATGCTCCAAGACCAGTAGATCTTTAGTGTGTAAGGCTCCTTTGGCGATTTGCTTAATGGCGATTCTGATTTAGTAGATCTGGGGCAGAGCTGGCGATTCTGCCTTTCTCACAGGCTCCCCGGTGATGCCTAGGAGAAGGGGCCCCTCCCAGGCTCAACTCCAAAATGAACGCAAGGACAGCAGGTCACACTGGAGGAAGGTCCCCTCTCCAAGAGGGAAGCACTGTGAGAGGAGGCATGGAGACCCTAAGCTTGCATAGATTAAAACTCACATCAGCTCCCAGAGGGACCAGCCCTCTCCCACATGGATGTTTTGGGGCTACAGATTTCAAGTCAGCAGGACCCAGGATAGAACAGCACCCCTCGAGGAGAGAAGAGCTTGGAAGTTGATGTGGGGTGTCAAGCAACAGCCTTCATGAAAGAAATGCAAGGGAACGAGGGCCAGCGGTCCATTTGAAAAGATGCTGTCTGACGGGCAGCCCAGAGTGACCATCAGTTTCTCTTCTCACTCTTTTTCAGGGCCTCAAAGGATCTCTGGGCGTGAGGGGGAGGAGAAGGGAGGAAATGATTGTTTCTTCTTTCTCTTTGTCCTTCTGTATCCTTACCCTGAGGGGAAAGAGTCCTTTTGGAAGTCAAACAAGGAGGCAGGATCAGTATTGACCAGGGAAGGATTTGTTTGATGTACAAGGTGTTTTGATAAAGGATACACCACCTCAGGTATAAAAGAGAGGTATGCAAAACAGGGATTATTGGCTTAAACACGCTGTGGGTGGGGAAGAGAGGCTGGGGCCCTGCTGAGTCAGGGGCAGAAAAAGGACCGTGAGAAGGCGAGTGAGGGGACTTCCAGTGGCCGTTTCAGAAAATGTGACAGTTGACCCAAAGGCAAACTTGGACGGAGAGTAAAGAAATATTCTCAGGGGACAACTGCTGTGCTTCACATGAGGCTGGGACGTCTTTGGATGTCTCTGGTGGTGCCCAGCGCTGGAGCGCTGATGAGGATTCGCTGGGCAGCTCGTTCATAGCATCAGCCACTGAGTCTAGAGCTGGGTCAGTCGGGGTTTTTTTTGTTTGTTTGTTTTGTCTTTTTGAGACAGAGTTTCACTATGTAGTTCAGGCTGGCCTTGAGCTCACTTTGTAGCCCAGGCTGGTTTCGAACTCTCAATGATCCTCCTGCCTCAGCCTCCCAAGTGCTGGGATTATAGGTGTGCCCCATCACGCCAGGCTATTTTATGTTTTGGTATGGGGAATCAAACTCATGACCTTGTGCCTGCCAAGCAGGTGCTGTGCTGCTGAGCTATGTCCTAGGCCCCTTTTTTATTTTAAAGAGAAAAAAAATTAAACAAAATTTCAAAACAAGATAATAGGAGGGTAACAATGGTTTATACATTCATATTATTATATTTAAATTACTCAGAGTACAGGATACCAGCATTTAACTGTCCAAACAATATTAGTACAAACCTTTCTTTTCAATGAGCTAAGAGAAACTAATAATGTAACTATCTCAACTATTTTATATATATATATATATATATATATATATATATATATATTTCCCTTCCGTCTTTTTGCCTTTCTCCCTCATACTTTCTCTTTCCTTTGAAGTTTCTTCCCATTTCACAATATTTATTGTGCAGTTTGGATCTTATTTACTCTTTCAGCTTCTCATACTAGGGAGACAATTCGATCTTTGCACATATTTGTCCGTACACCATCTTACATAAGAGATTTGAACATCAGTGGATTTTGGTATCCCTAAGGGGTCTTAGAACAAATTCCCCATGGATACAGAGGGACAATTACATACACTGTGGATAGGAGCACGCATAGACACATAGACACACACGTGTATCTACCCAGACACACTTATACACATGCGCACAAGTTCCAGATCTTGGCTCACATGCGTGTGGTGGCTGAGAAGCTGAAGATCCAGCAGAGCCAGGGTGTAACACGGTCCCAGTCTGAGACTCAGACGAGCAGATAGTGTAGGTTCCAGCCCAAGGGCAAGAGAAGATTGTGTGTGACTTCAGCAGCCAAGTGGGTGAAATTCCCTCTCATTGAGCCTCTGTTGCTGTACCCAGACCTTCAGTTGAGACTCATCCTTGCTAGGGAGAGCCCTTGGCTTCCCCTGTCCACCAGTTCAAATGTGAATCCCATCTAGAAACTCAGTGTAATGTTTTGCAAAATAGACAGGCTCCTGTGTTGAAGGGTCTGTCCCCATTGCCAGTGTCCCAAGGCGGGGATCTGGAAGGTGATTGGATGGTGAGGGCTCTGAGCTCTTCAGTGGGCCTGTCCATTCAGAGTCATAGTCTGATGACGCTAGTGGGAGGTGATGATGACGAGGACGTGGAACCCGGCTGGAGGGAGCGGCTGTTGAGCAGCTTTGTTGCCCCACACCTGTCCACCAGGACCTGCTGCCGCAACACAGGCCCAGAAACAATGCAGTCAGTCAGCCATGGACAAAAATGTCTGAAACAATGAGGCAAAATAAGTACTTCCTTCTGTAAGTTGTTATTCGTGCATCCTGCTGGCCCAGCCAAGTTGACATATAAAATGATCTATCCTCCCTCAGGAGACAGTTAAAGTTGAGAGGGAAGGAGCTGATTTCTCAATGTGCCTAGAACACAGCCTTCTTGTGTGTGTGTATTTTCTTGTTCCTATATCCGGTCATGTGCATCCCTAGCAGGGTCCAGGCCTAGACCCACTGATCAGCTCAAAGGTACAACAAATAAAACACAGACAAAGCATATATTTTAGTTACAAGGAGCACCAGGATGGTATAAGCCCAACCACAGGCTAAGACCATGAGGAACGGTGTCTTTGGCTTTTCTAGGTGCACAGCTTGCTTGGGGGATGCGCTGCAGGAAGTGGTGAGGGTGAGCTGCTGACTCAGTCAAGGTTCAAGAATTGAGGAATGATGCATTTTTGGGAAATCACACAGGAACAGATCATGGTTAACTGGTAACCTGACGGTCTGCTAACAGGATTGCTGAGATAGACAGCCTTTGCCTGAGTTAAGTTCTCAGCTGCCTTGTTATCTTGCTTTGAGGTTCTAGAACTTCACAGGCTGTTTGCTGGCCTCAGCTCTGGCTGTAGGCTTAAAGATTAATCTGTCCCTGAACCAGCCGGGGGTCTTGCCACACACCATGTAGGCTAGGACAGATTCTCGACTTATTCTCATGCCGATTTATTAATATTGCCTTCTTATACCACATCAAGCTGATCCTCAGCACGTACCAGTATTGTCAACAAGACAGAATACACTTAAACACAGAGTTTCTGCAGGTTGTTATGACACGTTCCACAGCTCATCAGCAATCATCAAGGAAGTAGATAACCATCTTGCTATTGCACATCCGCAGAAAGTTATCCGTGAACACCTTACCAGTTTGTTAGCATATTTCACATTTTGGTTTCTGGCCAAGGAAGATCCACATACAGGAAATTCATGGACCCAAACTCACTTCTTTCATCAAAAGGTGAACGGCATTCAACAGTAGCCCAAAGGGCTAAGTTGTTGGAGCTAGCTACTGATGAGGGTTGAAAGTAAAATATGAAAATGTAGCACCTCTTGCCTCATGTCAGAGAAAAGTTAAAGTGAGTTTTCTGAGCTTGTTTCAAAATCTCTTTCTCTGTGTGGGAGAGACAGGGTTCTCTGCTGTAAGTGTTATCAACGCGAAGGCCAGAAACATTATCCCCTGGGAGTGGCATTTGTCATCAATCCAACCTAAAGTAGAAACGCTAATGAGCAGGAAGTAAGCTTCCTCATCGCGTTAAAGCCTCACATACCGACATGGCGGGTGTCCTGTAGGGTAAGTGTTTGCGCATTTGGGGTGAGAAGTTCGCTATTTCGCTTTAGATTTTTAGTTTAATTACTATCGCACAAGTAGATTAAAACAGCAATCTCTATAACACTATTTGCAAATATTCAATAAGGAATCTGTACAATTTTTATAAATGTATTTTCCTTGTTTATTGAAATATACTTTTTTCTTTGTTGGCTGTAATATTTTTTAAAATTCACATTGGGAAAAAAAGAAGACAGAAGATACTTGTTAGTACAGTGTAGCTGCTTGGAAATAAAAGTTGCTGAGCCATACTAGGTGATTGCAGTATTTCTCTGAAATTATAAGGTGACTCAAGTTATGAAAATCTGTAGAAAGAAGTTTAAGGAAAACCCTGCCAGACCTCAAAGTGCACCTTTTAATTGCATTGTTTCAGTAAAGGGAGTCTACATCCTTGATTTTATTTTTTAGAGCAAAACTCTCACTTTAGAGCAAAGTTGTGGTCAAACACTGTTAAAGAGAAAGCCAGGCATGGCGGCACATACCTGTAATCCCAGTATTTAGGAGGCTGAGGCAGGAGGATTGCTCTGAGTTCAAGGCCAGCCTGGGCTACAAAGTGAGCTCAAGGTCAGCCTGAACTGCATAGCAAGATCCTGTCTCAAAAAAACAAAACAAAACAAAAAGCTGTTGAGAAGGAAAGGAAGAAGGTGGAGGAGAGAAAAAAATCAAATGAATTATTTCACATATAGTACCTCACTCAATTTATTTGTCACTGAGACTCATCAGAGTGGATATTATTCCAGAAACTGCACCTTGAGGCATTCATTTCAGAGGAATGAAAAATTATTTTTATATAAAAACTGTACAAGAGCTGGGCATGGTGATGTATGCCTGTAATCCCAGCACTCTGGGAGGCTCAGGCAGGATGATCATAAGTTTAAGTCCGACTTGGACAACTTATCAAATTAGCCAGACCCTATATCAAAACAAAACAATATAAAAAGGGCTGGGGGTGTAGCTTAGGTTGAAGGCCCTGGGTTTAATCTCCAACATGGGGAAGGCGGCATTAGTAAATACAGTAACCAGGACGAATATCCAGAAAGTACACAGAGAAAAGTTTCCTAATGCCTGTGTGATTCTGTGTATATAACATTACTGAAAATATAGTTTTGGAAACAGAGAGCAGATTAGTGGTTGCCAGGTGCGGGGAGAGAAGTAGAGGCAGGGGGTGTGGTCATAAAAAGGAACAGGAGGGGTCTGGTTCCTTGTGGCAATAGACAGGAAGTGTGTCCTGACTGTGGTTGGGGAGATATGCAAGGGGCCTCAAGTTCCCAAAAGCTGCACACGTGATAAAACCGTTCAGCACTGACCACACACAAACACACAGAGAAATAAGTATAGATACAACTGGAGGAACCTGTGGCTGTGCAGGTCAGCTTCCTGTCACTGTGGCAAATGCCTGAGAACAACAACTTAAAGGGGGAGATACTTGCCTTGCCTCATGGTTTCAGAGGCACTAGTCCATGGGCAGTCGGCTCTGCTGTTTCTGGGCCTGAGAGCCCGACCACCGAGGTGGAAAGGTGTGTTAGTGCAGAGCTTCTCGCCTCATGGTGGCCAGAAGTACAGCCCACAGAGCAAGGTGGGGCAAGGTAATAGTCCCTGAGGGCACACCCCGGTGACCTGCTCCTTCAATCACAGCCTGGGTTTCCATCACCTCCAAATAATGTCAGCAAATGCTGTCAGCAGAGCGACCCACCAATGAACTTGGAGCCCTCACAAGGCAGCCACCCTCCCAGCGCCCTACCTCCCAACACTGCTGGGATGGGACCAACACTTCAACATATGCACCTCATGTGACACTTTATATCGAAACCATGACAGGTGAATTATGTAAATTTCAATAGACTGCTTGTAATCTTTGATAATTTGTTTTTTTTTTTAACTTTTTAAAAATTTTATTTTAAAGACAAAAGAATGGAAACATATGAACCAGGAAAGCCATAAACAATACAGAAAATACAAAGTTATACAGAATATAGTAGGGAATTAGAACTGGATGTTGTATTACATAGTTATTTTCACATAAGTTAACACAAAAACATTAAAGGAAATACCAAATTATAGATAAGATAGTAGGGAATTTGCATTGGATGCTGTATAATATAAAGTTATCTTCACTTCTGCTAATACAAAAACGGCTTAGGAAATACAGAA
>PVLD010001424.1:169148-203557 GCA_004027595.1 Dinomys branickii | reverse complement strand
AGTAAAATGTGTTTCCTGTATACAGCATATTGTTGGATTGTGTTCCTTAATCCACTCTTCCAATCTTTTCCTTTTGACTTTTGAGTTGAGGCCATTTACATTAATGGTTATCATGGTTATATGTTGGCTTATTCTAGTCATGTTATTTACTTGATGTTTTTCTTCTTTTGCTGACTGTTTACTTGCTTGTTCTGTTTAGGGAGTTGTTTCTATTGTTGTTCTTGGAATTGTGGTCTCTTTTTTCTCTGTCTAGAATATCTTTTAGTGCTGTTTGCAATGCTGGTTTGGCACTCATGAAGTTCTTCAGTGGTTCTTTGTCGTGGAAATATTTTATTTCTCCATTGAATTTGAGGGATAGTTTTGCAGGATACATCAGTCTGGGTTGGAAGTTGTTTTGTCTCAGAATCTGTAATATCTCGCTCCAAGCTCTTCTTGATTTCATGGTTTCCGTTGAGAAGTCTGCTGTGATTCTGATGGGCTTTCCTTTATAGGTGATCTGTGTCATTTCTCTAGCAGCTTTTAATATTGTGTTCTTTTGCTGGATATCTGGGATCTTGACTATTATATGCCTGTGTGTGTTTTTCTTTGGGTTATGGATCGTTGGGGTTCTATATGCCTCGATCAACTGAACTTCAGTATCTTTTACCTTGTTTGGGAAATTTTCTGCTATTATTTCAGCAAATATTCTTTTTATATCGTTTGTGTGGTCTCCTGCTGTTTCACACACTCGTATAACTCGAATATTGTTACGTTTTGCCTCATCTTGGAGCTGTTGGATTGACTTTTCTTGTGTCTTTAATGTTATTATGAGATTCTTCCTTTCACGCTCATAAACTGCCATGCTGTCTTCAAGTTCTGAAATTCTATCTTCGGTTTCATTTACGCGGTTTTGCAAGCTTTCAGTGTAAGTTTTCAAATCCTGGTATTCTCTTTGGACCTGTTTCATTCTTGATAATTCATTCCTAAATTGCTCTTGTAACGTTTCCATTTGTTTCCTATTTTCTTCTAGTCTTTTATCTATTTCTTCTCTATGTGTACAGAATATTTCTTCCATCATTGTTTTCAGCTCGTTTTTTGTCTGAGAGATCATTGTAGGTATGTGGCTTATTTCTGCTTTAAGTTCTTTTATGGCCTGTTGGAGTTGTTTCATTTTGGATGCAATTGTTTCATAACTTGCAGGTATGTGGCTTCCTGGTTCCCCTGTATCCTCTCATTCAAAACTTGTTCTGGGTGGGGTTGAGTTTTGAGACTGCATTTTGTTCCTCTGTTTTCCCGTTTTTGGGGTATCAGATTCAAAATGTGGAGCTGTAAATTCCCCAGGCAGTTCAGCAGGCAAAGGTCTGCTGCAGAGGCTGCTCCAATGATTCCTTCTCTTTGGGAGAATGTCCCTTAAGCTGTCTGCTGAGATTTCTGCTTCTACTCCCTACCCCGAGACCTGGCTGGGGCGCATAAACAGCTTGCCGCCCCAGGGACCTTTCAGGCAGGGGGCCACTCAGGTGTTCCTCCCTGGGTGGAGCTCCTCCCCGCCGCACAAATCCCGTCGGGGCGCCCAGCCAACTCTTCCGACCCGGGGATCCTGCAGTCAGTAAAGCTGCTCGGATGTCCCTCGCTGGGCGGAGCTTCTCCCCGACTCAAAAAAACCGGTCAGGGTGCCCAATCAACTCACCCTGGGATCCTGCAGACAGGAATGCCGCTCAGATGTATCTCCCCGGGTCGAGCTTCTTCCCGACTCAGAAATCCCGCTGAGGTGTTCACTAAGCTCTCCCGTTCCGAGATCCGTGCTGGCAGGAGATCCTGGCGCTCCCTGGCGCTTTTCCGCCTCCTCGGCATTCTCGCAGGAGCCGCTGACTGCAGCTCCCACAGTTCGCTCGGCGCCAGCTGCGGGGGCGGGGCTCTGAGCGGGATCCCAGACCACTGCCCAGATTGGCGCAATCTGCCCCAGGAGCGCGTTCTCTGAGTTTACTCTGCTCTGCTGCGTCCAACAAATCCTGGTTACAGCCGCCTCTGAGCCGATCGGGTTCAGGAGCTGGGAGGGTCTGTCCCGTCGCAATGGCTCTCTCAGCTGTACATGGATTGAGCCGTGCTGCGACCCAAGTGCAGCGCCGATCGCCTCGGGTGTCCAGCTCTCAGGGCCCGCCCACTTTTCGCCGCGCGGCTTATCCAGCCGGCCCTTTAATGCTCAGGCCACGGAGAGCAACACGAGCAGTTGGAATTTCGCATCCACGGACCGGGCATCCGTGCGCACAGGATCGGTCTCTGGGAGAGTTTCCCTCTGCTGCTCACAAGGTCGCCATCTTCCCAGAAGTCCATCATTACTTTTCAATTTGTGAATTATCTATTATCTCTAAATTTGCACATCTTTTCTCATTCCATATTTTTAATGAATATTCCTTTCTCTTTTTACATACTTTTTCTTCCTCTAGTTATTTTTTATTTAACTCTTCCCTACATATTGAACTTTGGCATATTTGAGAGCACAGTGAATATAGCAGAAACTTATCTCACTGGCAAAGCACCAATCACTGACCGGTGGTTGTGACAAATGTGTCTTTTCCTAGTCGCTGAGTTCTTAATGAAGTATACTGATTTTATTCGTATTTCATTCATCTCCTTATCTATTATTTTGCCAGAATCATACTGTTTTAAGTATCACAGGCTTTTAATACTTTATAGACCGTCTTTTTAATGCACCCTTTTAAAAAGTGTTAGGTAGTTTTACTCCATAATAACGCAGCTGCACTTGAAATTAGCATCATTTCACTGCAGAAACTTGCCATTAGAATTTATCTATTAAACCTATTAGGCAATAATCTACCCTCCCTATTAGGAAGATGAAATCGTATTTTCCTTTATTCACATTTTAGATATTTCCATAGAGTGGTATAGCTTATTGCTTGTTGATTCAATATTAAGAAAACACTCACTGGTCATCTGCTGTATTTTCAGGAATGCAGCTGAGAAAATGAGGTTAAGGACCTGCTATTGCAATACAGAGAGCTTCAGCTGGGAGGAAAAGGATTGCAGATAGGAAGCTGCTGCAGGCGGGCTTGGTGGTGGGGAGGGGCTGGATTACAACACCAGGACCTTGCGTGACAGGTCCCAGGAAAGGGAGTCGGGGTGAGGAGCAAAGGGTGAGGTGCGGAAAGGGGAACAGTCATTTTAAAGGAAGAGGAAATAGAGGAAAGGCACATAAGCTTCCAAAAGCACAGGACAGAGATGCAGTGCAGTAATTTGAACCTGCCTGAGGGTTAGTACATGAAAGGGTGGTGAGTCAGGGTCCTTGGGGCCCTGAGGCCCCTCAATCTCCTGTGGTCACACAGTGGGGAGTGACTCATCCACCACATCTGAATCTTAGAGGGTTTGGGAAAAGAGCATTTCAGGGAAATAAGAAAGAAGTGAAAATACACAGGATTCATTGGTAATAAATATGAATGAATGAATCACCTGATGAAGAAATGTGTCCACTGGTTTAGTGCCTGAGTAATAGATGATGGCTTTGCTGAGATCACTGTTATTAGAGGAAGAAGACAGATATCAGTGGGAAACAAGGAATAGAATTACTCATTCAAACACTGAATAGTTCAAGGTCAGATTTTCTCTCATTGTTTCCAAACTAATTACTGTTAATAGGCAGGAAATAACTTCATGCTTGTTATCATTATTTTGTTTATATATTGACTAGATTATTGCTTTGTTAACTCTTTTATTAATCCTTATAGTTTAATCCCTATAGATGATTTTATTTTGTTTTCTGAATGTAAAATTTTAATTCCTGAAAGTAATAGCAATTTTATAGTCTGACTTCTAACATTTAAGTTCGTTATTTTTATTCATGTTTAAAATATTGTCCAAAATTTCCAGGAACAATTGATAGCTGAGGTTTTGTTTTGCTCTTGATGAGGGAAATATCCTATTATTTCACACATCTGTTGATGACTCTGAAGATTGTTTCCATCGTAGGAAATTTAAGGATGATGCATTCCAATCCCATTTTAAAGAACTTTTTAAAAATTTTACTTATTTATTTTGAGGTGGGGCTGGGGATATAGCTCAGTGGAATAAGCGCCTGCCTAGCAAGTGCAGGGTCCTGAGTTCGATCCCCAGTACCGCCAAAAAAAAAAAAAAAATTATTTTGAGGTG
The DNA here is from genome assembly GCA_004027595.1 of Dinomys branickii. Lineage (NCBI taxonomy): Eukaryota > Metazoa > Chordata > Mammalia > Rodentia > Dinomyidae > Dinomys > Dinomys branickii. The sequence continues at coordinate 199,417 of PVLD010001424.1, read as the reverse complement.
GTCATATATTTTTATTTCTCTCAAGTACATTTGTTTTTCAAAGAGAATAATAAAGAAGAACATGGAAATTTTATCAAATGACTTTCGGTAACCTCTGGAAGTTTATCTGCATATCTTCTGACCAATTGATGTGCTAAATTAGTTGTTCCATGGCCAGGTGTGGTGGTGCACACCTGTAATCCCAACACTTGGGAGAGCGAAGCAAAAAGATCACCATAAATTCAGGGCCACCCTGACCTACACAATAAGTTCGAGGACAACCTGAACTATATAGTGAGACACTGGCTTAAAAAAAAAAGACTCTAGTTGTTTCATAATTTTAAATCATCCTTGTGATAACATCTTCTTAAATATTTTATATGATTTTTAAAATTTTTATTTGCTACACATTTTAAATACTTATGCCCATAAATAAGAGTCATCATTTTTACTCTGTATTTTCCATGTTTTATACTTGAAGCTGTAACTGTGAGATATACTGTAAAATCTGCACAGAAATATTAGTAGTGATAACTAAGCTGTACTCTATGAATGGAGAAAACAAGGACACTTCAGAGTTTCATCAGTAAGGGTCATGCTTGAGCTGCATGACCTTGGGTAAGTGATCTCTCTGGCATTCATCTGTATAACACAGGGGGTTGGGCTGAACCCTAAGGTCAGCCACCTCCGGGTCCTGCCAACATCCCATCCACGGCAGGCAGCACCCTTCCAGCTTCATGCTAATGGGCAGAGCTGGACGCACTGTGAGCAGTAGTCGTGTGTAAGATAAAAATAGACTTTGTCCTTATGATCCCAGCAGATGTAGACCTGAGTTTGAGGACAGCTGCACAAGGCTAATAAGCACAGCACACAGCAGTCTGCTGCCCGTTAAAGGGGCCGTGAGCAGCTGGAACTGCACAGAGTCGGCCCCGTGATTTCTCTTAAAATCCACTACAGGACTGTGGTCCCGCCACACTTGCTGTTTTGCGTAATTCACCTAAAACGCTGGATCTTGAAACACCAAATAGGGCTACAGAAATAGCTCAGTGGCAGAGTGCTTGAGGCTCTGGGTGTGAGGCTCAGTACTGCAAAATAGAAAAATAAATAATTATAAAGCATGAAATGAAGGAACGGAGGCCTGACTTGGATCTCACTGCTGCTGTCTGCCAGCTCTGTAAGTTCAGCCAGCTCATTATCAATCTTGATTTTAAGATGCAACTACTTCAATTGGTATTTATCTCTTATATGCTATGATATGAGAAGCCATAAATAATCCTTCAGTAAATTTATATAATCATCAGTTTTGCCCTTGCAAATACAGACGGCGCTGATCTCCTCACCACTGTTGTGAGGTGAGTATTTGTGATTTGCTTTGGCCACAACTGTGGCCAAGCTTATTGCAAACCTAGGTCTCGCTGAGTGAAGAGGGGCTGTCTGGGGCCGCATATAAAATACATAATAGTTGTTAGTGTATTTGAGAAACAACGCTTCCTTTATTCTTATACGTGTTATAAAAACATTTAAAAAACAAAGGAGGGGCCCAGAGGTTGGCACCCTTGCTGCAGCAGGAGTGTTAAACCTGGAGGCCCCTGGAGCCCAGGAGTTCTTATTCTTCCACTGTGATTCATTTTCTTTCGTTAAATCCAGAAATCACCCTTGTCTATTTTTCAAGTATTGGATCACATTTTGCAGCTCTTTAAATTATGGGAGCCACGTTCCCTAGGGGTGCAGCCTTGAGACGGTTTGTTTATGGTTTTAACAATGTGACAGTAGCGCTTTGTTCATGTGTATGTTTAAATGCTGCCTTGCAAAGCATTCCATCTAACCTTGTCCCTTCTCCTGATTCTCTTTCAGATAGCAGTTCTGTGGATGAAAAGGTTTTAAATCATACTTTTTCTTGCCTCCTGAGGGCTCTTGTCTTTTGTACATGTTTGTTTGTGACACATTAGACCTGTTTTGGTTTCTCTGTTTCAGTTGTGAAATGTGCATGTTGTCCCGGCTTTCCATCCTTTGGTTTCCCTTTAAGTGTGCCCCACTACTCTGCATTACACGGGGTCACAACTTGCAGCTGCGCTTACTCTAGCTTACACCTGCCTACCAGGGGTCCGCTACTGTCAAATGCAGCATCCGTCCCCAAGTCTGGCTAAGTCACGACTTCCTGACTGATTCATGTCTACCCTGCACATACCAAGTCTGAAGGGCAAACATACTTCCAATACGATGTCTTTTCCTGGACTCTGCCAGTGCTTTTGTGCCAATGCTGACAGCTGATTTCAAACACTCCACTCACAAAACACAGCTTTGACTTGGAGCTGACCCTGCTTAGCATCTGTCACCCTAGGTGTTACGTGTGTGGTGCAGTTGGACTATGTCCCTGGTCGCCTCTCTGTAGCACTAGCAGCCTAAAACCTGTTGTTCTGTTCTTGTTCTTCATTGAAGGCTCGGATAGTAAGCGGCAATGGGCTGAAGGCACCCGGATTCGCTGCGCTCCAGGCGTTTGGGGGGTGAGTACAGCCGTGGGCGTGTCAGTCCCTCCCATCCCACGCCCCGGGGCCCTCGGCCAGCTCACAGCACACATCTCCACGCATGGTGTTGCATGACGTGTAGTTAGCTGCTGCTTTAAGTTTGTACCGTGAGGCACCTTTCACGTTGTTCTCTAAGAAGAGTGCATGCTGCTGGCAAAGAGTTCTAATTTAAATACCTATGGAAAAGAGAAGAGTAGAGGTCACTAACTGGTTTAGCTTTCTACGTTATCAGTCCACGTACAGATAAAATCACACAAGGGCACCCGGTTAACTTTTCATTAACATAGTGAATGCTGCCTTCATCTGCTCATTTCCACTCAGGGGCGTGTGCCCGGACCTCTCTCTGTGTCACTGGCTCCATGAATGTATCCACGCCATCATCTTCCACAGCATTACACATAATGGATAGATCAAAATAATGAAGGTTTAATCGCTAAACTAAGAAGCGGCCTGTTTGTGGCCCTGATGAGCCCCGGGACCACGCTGACCCAGGTGCTCACAGGCTCTTTCTGTGAGCTTGCACCCATGTCCATGCTCGTATGGGCCTGACAGCTCTGTGTTCTGATGGCTGCACTTTAAGACATTTGGCCACACTATATGGAAACAAATAAGCACTATCCGAAGGTCAACTTTGCGTCAGGAATTGTTACAAGCATTTCCCATCTAATTACTCATCTGACCCTTACAGCCAGCCACCTCTCAGGTAAGTACTATTGTGACATTCATTTTACAAATCAGCAAATCGATCACAAGACATGGAGAAAACTTCCCTTTACAGAGTTTGTAAGAGGCAAAGTGGATATTCCGGTCCGGATGCTGTGACCCAAGTCTGTGGTCCCGGCCGCTGGGCTGCGCGGCTTGCGCGACTCACCCCTCTTTCTTCCTGTCCTGTGCCCTTTAAGGGTGCGCCTTGCAAAACTCCCACTCCCACTCGTAAGGGATGCAAATATTTTAAAATGTGTGGAACTCATTAGTTTCACTAGTAAATTCTTCTGTTAGGCTTTCTAAATTATTTCTCTGTGTCGTTCATGTAGGTAATATTGTAGTAAGCGCTGGAAGACGCTTTAGAGCTTAACTTGTGAGCTTATACACGGCCTGTAGGCCATGTGCGTCTGTCTGGGTCTGTATTCTGTTCTGTAAGTGTTGAGAAAGGATTGCACTTAATAAAAGCCAAAATTGTATGCATATTTTAGGTTTTTTGGGGAAAAGTTTTACAATTCTGTTTTATAGTACTCTAATTCTTTTTTTTAAACATGTTACCTTGCATAAGAGTCTCAAGAAGTATTTATTGCCTGAAAAGCGAGAATGTTTAAGGTTGCCTAGATTCAAGACAGAACATTTACTAAATGTTTACTTTCTAGTTAAGCCCGCATCTTTTAAGAATACATCCATGCTACTGACCGTAATTAACGATGTGCTGCTGTCAGCCCCGCGTTTGCAGCTCACAATGGTTCTGAATTCGCTTTTGGCCCCTCCCCTCCCGCTACCCTGCCCCCTCCAACTCTCTGCCCCCTTCCCACTGGAAAAATCTATTTTTATTTTTCTTTCAATTCTCTCTTTTTAAAATTCATTCCCCCTTCCTGCCCATATTTACTTATTTTAAATAAAACAGACACTTGAAAAATTTAAAGTTTCCCATTTAAAGGTCCTAAAATATTTTAATTTTCCCAGATAGGAATGATTAAGAGGTAATTCCACTTATGCTGGTGATGTCAGTATCCTTGAAATAAGTATGTGAAGAATCACCTACATTTCTACTGTATATCAAAATGGTTTAAATAAGTGCTGAACCCAGGTGAGCTGAATCACAACCACCACGAATTATCCACAGGAAATTCGGGAAGTATTTTCTTCATCACCCCATACTGCGCTTTTAAACCTACCAGAAATGCCAACTCGACAAACGGAACAGAGGTTTGCCTCAGAGAATACCCGAGTCGAGTTCCGGTTGATCGTGAAGCGCTGCGATGACGCTGATTGTGACCCGAGGGTTCCCTGAGTCCCTGACTGCTCCGGACCCCACATCTCCACCACCATAGCACCCAGCACTTCACGACAACTCGGTTCCATGCTCATGTGCATGCGGATTTCTATCCTGGTCCAAGCAACAGAGCAGAGTTCGGGGCCACACAGAGTTACTCCGGGAAGTGGCGCTCTTCATCAGAGCCCCCAGGAATGGGCCACAGGAGCTCTCCCAGAGCCCCTGCAGCTCCCAACTGGCTCAGCTGAGCAGGATCTGGCCTGGCCACCCCACTAGGGTGGAGGAGGATGCTCCCCAGCGAACATGTGGGATCTGGACCTGGGGAGGCTGGCTGGACCCTGGGGTTGCCAGCTGTGCTGCGTGTGCCCCAATCGCCTCTGGGCAGTTTCGCCTCTTTTAGGACACTTGTGGAAGAGAGATCTCACTGCAGGAGGTGCTCAACCCTCCCTCATCTAACAGGAGCTGCACCCCTAAGCACTCCCTCTTTAGCCATCTGCCCCACCCCAGCATGCTGGGCCTGTGTCTTTCCATGCGGATTCTCTCCCTTACTCTATTCTCTTTTTGTGCTTAACTTACTGAAAATAGTTGCCACATAACTTACTTTCACAAACTATACAAATGTACTAAATGCTTCCAGTGGACTTGCAGATCAGTCACAGACGGCCTGAGAAGGTGCTGTGCGGGACGGGGAGAGGGAAAGAGGTCCTGACATCAGCAAGGGGAGCATGTTTTTGCGTGCTGGAGTGCTGCTCTGGGCATAGAGCAAGCGGGCCCGGACGTCCTCTGTGTCAGACAGCGTATGCCCTACTAATAGGAGTGTGTGACCCCAAAGAGACAGCGTTCTCTGGTACCTGTCCTGTTTAGAAGCCCCATGCACAGTTCGTGTGTGTGCGTGTGCATCTGTGTGTGTGTGCGTGTGTGTGTGTGTGTGTACAGGAAGACACCCGACCTTTGTATTTGTTATCTCTGCTTTATGATTGCTACTGACTCATGTCTTGGGGAGGGGTAAAAAGAAACGACAAAACAATGTTTAAGAACAAGAGAGAATTTGTTGTTGCCCAGTTGCTAATGTCCTCTTGAAGAACTGGAAGAAGATGGCTACCTAGGAGCATTCAAATGTAAGCTCTGTGAACTTTGCTTAGTTTACTTTTCCTGTGAACATTTTAGTATTGTTCCAAAAAAAAAAAAAAAGAAACAGAACATAATTCCTCTGACTAGCAAAGCATCTCTTCTCCTGGCAGCCTCACATGGAGGCAGATGTTGAGGTACAGAGTCGCTGCTCCTTCTCAGGTTAGGACAGCTTCCCACACTCGTCCACCTTACCAGGCTAATCAGCCTGAGACAGACCTCCCCTTCCTCGGGTGTCAAAGGAGGGGCAATTTTTATTACAGAACAGTGGCAGTGATTCTGCATCCTGGATTTTGCTCAGCTCTGTTCATTTCTTGTAAATATTGCTAGAAAACTCATCCAAACTTCATTTTTTCTCATCTGCTGTAAAAATTCAGACAACATATAGGAAAGAACTTGGAAAGTGGAGAAGAAAAGGCAAATAGCAAAAGGACAGAAAAATCTGGAAAGATGAATATTTCTGCGCAATATTTAAATTTAACATTTTATATTAACATTTTATATTATTTTTGTAAGAGCTCGGTAACCTCCGTCTTGTGTAAGAAAGAATCACACAGGAGTCACAAACCAAAGCATTAGACATTAGACGTACCAGAGCTGACCGGGAGAGAGGGCGTGTATCACTCTAGCTGCAGAGTGTCGCAGAGGTTTCGTGTGTTCAGAGGTGGGTTTGGGGTGGTGAGCCGACCTGGGGGTCCATGCTTATGCTTGGATTGATCTGCTGAGTTCAACAGCACGTGGCGTGAGGGAGCGGAGCCTGGCTGACGTGTGACCTGGAGGCAGCAGGGTGCATCTTGGTCCCAGCTCCTCCCTTCCGTGTCTGTTTCCTGGTTGCCATGGTTCCCCAGCTCTGCTCCAAATGTCCTTCTGCCGTGATATTCCTGCCTTGGAGCTGGCTGGCTGTGGACTGCATTCTCCAAAGCTGTGAGTCAGATTAAGTCTGTCCTCCTCTAGGGTGCTCTGGTGTTTTATGCCAGCAACAGGAAAGCTGACGTACAGCACGGGATGTCCGGGGGAGAAAGATGGAGCCGGGCCAGCACGGTGAAGAAAAGCCATGGTGTTTCTAGCGTCTTCAACAGAGGGAGGAAGGTGAAGGACTGGGCACACAAGCCCTAACTGAGTGCAAGAAGAAGGCAGCAGGCACATTTGTGGATCATCCCAGAAAGAAAGCCACCTACTAGAGGAGAGTGGCATTGTGCATGCAGGGCCAGCTCTGGCTCCTCCCCGCGTCCAGTCCCTGCTTGGGAACAATTCATGAAGAAGGTGGCCCTGCCATGACTGCCACCATGGGGCCTGGAGGTGGAACAATTGGTGCTATCTGGAGCTCTGCTGCTCTCAGCACCGGTCTCCAAGGAGTGGTTGAGTCTTACGTTTCCACGGTAACCCAGCTCCCATCCTATCAAACCACTGTAGTAAGCCATAGTGAGTGACGCAACAGGCGCAACTCCCAGGAGAATCTGGGTTTTAATTAGGGTGAGTCTCCCCTGGTGCTCTGCTTGCTTGTAACGAATACCTGCCATCCCCAGACATTTGAAGCCAGAATGCCCTGACTGTACCACGAGGGCATCATGAGGGTCACACGCGTTTTCCCCTTGCCGTTCCCAAACACAAGACAGGTCTGCTCCAGAACTAAGGAACGTGTATAAAACCGGTGGATCCGTGCTTCTGGCTTTCTCCATGCCTTTTCTTCTCCGGTCAGCCAAGGTTTCCTCTCAAGAAGGTTCTCGCCGGCGCAGAGCTCCTCGGTCTGTGCAGAGGAGCCCTCGGTCCCCAGCGCTGAACTCAGAAGCGGCCACTTTTCTTAATCCCTTACCTCCGGCTTAACTGATACCAGGATTACTGAACTGAGTCGGGAAAGAGACAAGGAGAAAGCAGAGACAGAGAAAACCAGAGAGAAGTTGTTGAAGGGCAGGACGCTGAGAGACTGCCAGGGAAGCTTCTGCTTTGACCTCATTTGCAAGTGGGAACAAATGCCAGACACAAACAGAAGCAGATGCCAAGACTGCCGGGGCCACTCAGTCATTGCCGCGGACAGAGGACTTGGGGAAGGTGAACCAGACAGTGCTCTTTACGGTGTTTTTGTTTCGTAATTTACTTGGACTAAGGCGGCATTTGTGTTGTTGTTGTCGAATCTGATATGAGTGAGGATGCATATTCTACATCAATATAGCTGTGCTCACTCACTTTTGCAATTTCTGGTGCAGACAGCTCTAACAAACAGTTCTCTGTAAAGTTTAGAAGGTCACGTGGTACCCTCATAGTATGCCCTTCCCCACTAGACGTGAATCCTATTTAGCTGGGGCCTAAAACCACCCTTTTAACATAGAAACTAAGGCTGTTCTCACTTCCCAGGGGGCCTTATCCTAGCTTTTCTTAGGGCACCGCCCTTCCTTTAGTAGCTAGCGGCTTTCTGCTTCGGTTTAGCTTTCCCACTCACCATTCTGATTCTTCTTCTTCCCCTTCCTTTCTCGGGGTCCTGCTCCCTGACGATTTCATTTCCATGGCTGTGTCCCCTTCCTCATGGGTGAGCAGCAATCTACACACACACCCTTGCAGACTTGGAACCAAGCCTGACAAGTACCCTAAAAAATGACAGCTCACAGGTGGCAGTTGTGTGCGTCATAGCAGCAGGTCCCTGAGGGAACCTGGACCCTTATCTTTGATGTTATGGTAACTGTTTCACAAAGCACTTCCTCTCCCTCCAGAGCACCCTACAGAGGCAGTGCTCCACAGAGAAAGGCAAGAGTAAGTCCGAGATCGCTCACTTTTACAAAGATTGTCAGACAAAACAGAGCCAGTTCCACAGCTCACAAATGAACAACAACTTACAGGGCCCAGAGTTTATAACTTGATTATGGTCACAGACATGAGGCTCAGTTAAACTCAGCCGTAGTCCTTGGTGTCCTCTCGCGTGGATTTGAACATCTTGTCTGACATCCAGTTCTCTTTTTATGATGGACAAACATTGGCTCCTGTTTCTATGAGTCCTTTCTGTGTTCTCATTTGTTGTAAAAGGCAAAAGATTTATACCCTCTGAAGAGAAACCAGAATATCATTCTCCTTTGTCCTGTGTCAGCCCCATGGTGTCTACTAATTTCTGAAGGTGCACAGGTTTACAAAGACTTCCAGCCTTTAACTTTAAGTTCTTAAAGCATTTAAGGAGGTTGATTTCTTGAACAATCACAGGAACAACAGCCCTGCCATCTAGGGCAGTGTCAGGCCCATTCAGCAGCCACCTCATGTGACAGGAGAAGGCTCAGCCTTGTGGTGGACCCAGGTCATGCCAGGCTGTGTCTCTCACAGTGCACACGCCTTACATGTGAGGTGTAAGTCACACTTTACCCTGTTATCTAGTCATATGGAAGGATGTGAAGTCAGACAGTCTGGGTGCAGACAAAGGCAACCCTGAATTTTACTTACTGCACGGAACCTCTCTTTGATTCTGAAGGAAGTGGGGGTCACCTTTTAGAGCCTGAGAAATCAGAGAGCTCTACACCCACATCACCCTGGAGTGCAGATAACAGCTTCACCTGAGGAAAGTCAGTCACAATTGCTCGGCACCCTGACAGCTTTTCTCTTTTCGGATCCTACACTGAAGCTTTCCACAACTATTGAGCCGGTGCTGGGTGGAGCCTGCATTTCTTTTATCTCTAGTGGGCTGCCAATCAGAAATACCCAATGAGACATCTGCCTTAACCTGCCCTCGGGAGCCACTCCACCCGCTCTTGTGCTCTGTAGAAGAACCTCAGTCAAGTAGGTACTTGGAGAAGGCTAGCATTCATCAGGCCATGTAAAAGTCACATCACACACCCATCTCCAGAGGCTCATCTTTTCTCAGAAAATCAAGGCCACCAATGCAAGCTAAGTGACGGTGCTGCTTTCCCCTCTGCCCCTTGTGACTCCTGCTCAAGGGTGCTTCTCTCATTCCACATTGCTCTGCTTCAAAAGGCCTCACATGGCTCTTAGCCCAGTGGTGGCCACATCCTCTTCTCTTGAACATCACAGAGAACCCACTAGTGCACAGCCTCAGAAGACTAAACTTCCCATGTTCTAAAAGGGGGACAGGAGACTTGTTCAAGCAAAGTGCTGTGGAGGTGCACTGCCCCTGTTAAAACCTTCCATGTGTTCAACTTGCTCATCAAACATTTATACAGTACTAGACATTCTCAGTTCTTTAAAACATTCTTAAGTATGATTTTCTGTGTCTCTGCCTTGCTTAAATGCATCAAGAAATCAATGAATCTTAACTACATTACCTAGAATCAACACTTTCGAGATACTCCATGAATTCAAAGGGCAGCAAACTAAGATCATGGCTATGCCCTTTAATATGGAGTATCTGAGTACAGTAGTTGCCATTAGCACAGTACCACTGTACTGGCTAACTACAGAAAATATCATGTTAGATTGAGTAACACCTGTGCTAGAAGGTTGGCAGCCACTGGGCAAAAAACAGTGACCATAACCCCACTAGGCAAGATGCAAATTATAATGAGTACTATGGTTCCTATCTGCCAGCTATTTCCAAAATATAACCGATAGGGCTTTTGAGAACACCTAGCATGTGTAAAACATCTTAGGCACCAAAGGCGAGTACTCAGTAGCTACAGAATGATCACTGTATTTTTTAAAAAAGCACAGAGTACAACATTTAGTCTCTTCCAGTAAAGAATACCACACCCCATGAAGTACATAGCCTAGATCTCCTCTCATAAGCAGATGGTAAAGCAGTATGATGGAATGATAAAATAACCACTACTTAAAATAAAGTAGCATGCATCCATTACCTTTATAGTAATTCTTACCCCAACTTACTTAAAGGAAAAGATTGGCTCAATCCATAATACTGTCTTAAATATTCATAATGTTAAGACATAATGCTGTCTTAAACATTTTGCTGCCAGAATAGCACTGTATTTCTAAAATATGTTGAATTCTATATCTAAAACTAACAGATTAAGATAGTTCTTTGCTTTGAGTCTTCTTTAGCATTTAGAAACCAAAATATAGTCAGGTATTTTAGGTATTGTTTGACAATCATGGGTCAGATTCATAATTATGATGTTATAAACCCAACACATTGAAATGTTATAACAGGCTAACATGCAAACATCATGCGGTACTACTTAATAATGATGTCTTAAAGTGGGTAATAATTGTAATTCTACAAATGAGGTAACTGAAGCCTAGAGACATTAAACGTGGTCAAGGTCAAGGTCAAGTAGTGACTAAGTATCAGAGTTGAGATTTGAACTCCTACATGACTAGGACTTGATTGCTTCCTTATAGTGCAAAACTGGGTAATTTTGAAAATAAAGAATGTGTATTTCTGGATCTGTTCTGCTATGTGTTATATATTTTATTTATGCCATATTTTTAAGTTAGCATTGCAGTATGTAGTGGCCTGTTCAGGTTTCTAAAGAGATGTATCAAACAAATATCAGAGTTATATTTCTTTCCGGATTCAAGGAAGGTTTTGGTAGGATGTTTCACAATGCGCCCTGGAAAAATTTCACACAATTCAGCAATACCGAGCTGGACAATTGGAGCCCGAACGTGCTGCTTTCCGAACGACAGCTCGCGTGGCTGCGGCCTCTTCGTGAGATGCTTTGGGGATTGTCTTGACGGATCATTTAAAAAATTCATCCAGGTGGAAATAGAAAAGATTTGCTTATAGTGTTTTTGTGGGCACCATAATACTTGAGAAGCTGGTGCCCTGAATGATGGAATGAACAACCAAAATATATTTAGCATGCTGCAACGATGAGCTGGATCTCACAAAATGAAGTCTAAATAGTTTTACAGTTGAGACGAGCCAGGTTAGAAAGCAAAAAACTACCAGGTATCAGTATATTAATGGAAGTTTATTTCTTTTTCATTCCTTGCAAGTTTTTATTGGCCCACATTTGCGGTAGACAGGACCACATTCCTTGTGGGTGGGGGCCATGTGAGTCGCCTACCTCCGTCCCCTCATCCCTCCTTCATCCTCCTCCCCATTCTCTGAAGTCCCCTCTGAGCTCCTGTCCCGACCTCCCTCCTCCTCTTGGAGCCATTTCCCCTTGCAAAGGATCGATCTCCCTTCTGCCCACCAGAACTTTTACACAGTGGAATACTACTCTGCCATAAAGAAGGATACATTTGAGTCAGTAAAAAAAAATGGATGCACCTTAAATCCATAATGTTAAGGGAAATAAATCAGACACACAGTCCTAACTATCACATAGTTTCTTTTATATGAGAAACCCAAAGTAGAAATACATTAAGGAGCAAAAAGAGACAGGTTTATTCAATATCCGCTTTATATCCGCCATGCTTATGTGTGGGAGCACATGGCCAGGCAGGGACCTGGCTGTGACAGTTGCACAGCCACCATGCTGGCAGTGGCAGTGTCTCAGTGCAGCTCTCCAGCTTCACCAAAGTGAAATGGGCTGTGGTCAGCACCAACTACAATCACACCCTTGGTGTGATGTTCCTCACTCTCCTACACCTCGTGGGACAAAGTGAGCACTACGCCAGTACCTGGCTGGGCGGGGGGTACGGGAGTGCAGTCCTACTAGGAGCCGGAAAGGAAAACAGAGCCGGGGCCCTGAGTACCCTAGTGATCTCCAGCAGGGAGAGAGGGAGCCGCCACTCGGTGCCAGCCCACGGGGAGCCTAGACCTGGACTCTCATCGCCTGTCTCCAGCCACTGAGTGAGGCTGTGGTGAAGGCCCGGCCGGCACTCACAGTGAGGCACTGTGCGCTGTGGGATTCTGCTGCCTTCTGCTAAAGACACACTGGCTCTTGCAGCACAGGCTTGAGCAGGGTGCAGAGCAAGGAAGAAGCTTCCAGATCAAACGGATCGCAGGGGGATCTCAAATCATGTGGAATGACACGAATCTGAAAACAACGCGGTCGGAAAGGATGCTTCAAACCCTTTTCCAACCCCCCAAACTTTGTAGACTATAGAAAAAAGTACTGCTTGGGTTGTGGTGACAGAGCGTGCAGGAAAGCTCGTTTCCCAGCATACAGCACTTCACTGTTACTTAGCGAAGAGCCTAAGCAAAGCAAGTCGTGTGGCTGCCTGAGCGACAGAGGGGATTCCAGCTGCCCTGACTGGCTGTGGACAGGGGTCCTCTGAGAAGGTCGTGCATGTGTCATGAGTGCAGCTCAGTGTGTGCAGAGCTTACTTCTAACCACACAGCTCTGCTCTCTGACTTCTGGCAGGGATTCGAGATTGAGAGATCATTGCCTGCTTCTGCCCTCGATGTGCATCCCATAAACCTAGAGTGCCTGCCCTCTGTGGGGACGTTTTCCATCCACCAATGCGAACCCAGGTACAGGCAAGATGTCGCTGCCCTTTTTCTGGGGGAGGTTGGCTTGTTGTTGCAGTCAAAACTGGAAATAGATCTTGCCACTGTCTGGAAACCACACTTCTGCTTCACACCATTAAACACTTCCCCCATGGGCAAAGGGTTTTATTATACTTCGGCTATTTTATGTTCACTATTGAGCAGGCTGCAATAGAACTGTCTTGTAAACATGCTGATATCATAATTTCTAGATTTCTCTAGCATTCAAGTTCTGTTTAGACCAGTGGACCAGATAGGATGAACACAGTGAAAGTCTGACACAATATTAATCCCCATGAACAAAAGAGGAAGGATAAAATAGAGGGGAGGATGTCAGCTGAAGGCACCATATTTACCCAGGCCCACGGAGCACGAAAGCGCTGTCCATGCTCTGTGTCTTTTATTTGTTCTTTTGCTAGTGTCTAGGATACAAAGCAGAAGGTCCTCTGTCCATGTGCGGCTGACTTTAGCTAAAGGGAGCCAGGTAAGACAGACCAGGGACCATAGGAGCCGGAAAGAAGATGAAGTGGGCTTGTGGCTGCAAGGTGCCCTCAAGATGTCATGGAGCTTGAGGCCCTGCTCCAGGCCTGAGCAGCCTGTTGGATGCAGGACTTAGTCCAGGCTCCTGGGAAATGTGAGGATGTTGAGCACAGGCCAATCCCCATTGGCAGGGCCTCTGACATCAGCCAGGCAGGCGTGGCAGTGGTGTGGATGCTCGAGCAAAGACCACATCAACCTGCTCCTTCACATCCACAGGACCCTGTCGCCAGTATCTCCTGCCTTCCACGAGCAAACCCCAGCTCGCACGATAAGAAGACGGCAAATGCATCAGGCTCACATGTCCAGGCTGAGCACACCATCCACAGTGGTGGGGGTCAGAACAGCCCACTGCCAAGCAAAACAGCTCAGCTCCCGTGCTCAGTGGTGTCAGGAAAACACAATTTGATCATGCCACTCTAAAAGCTGAAGAACCGAAGACTGACCAGAGATGAGCCGGCCAGTGGCTGAGGAAGGAGCTCACATGCTGTCTTGAGCGCGACGCCCACCTTGGGGCCGGGCTGGGACATGAGCAGGAGAGAACACCAGACTCGGCTTCCTCTCCTTCAGACATGGCTGGCAGATTTAATATTTATGGGCTGAATCTCATCTCAGCAACCTGGGAGAGTTAGAAACACCACGGTTTCTCTGGCAATGGAAGCAAATGTTCCAATATTTACTTTTCCCGAGTTTAGAATTGTTCTCCCTCACTTCAGTGTTTTCACGCCTGGTTTTATATTGGCTATAGCAAAGCTCTCTGTCAGTTTTCATAAAGAGTTTGGCTTTTTCCAGGCAATTACCTGTCTGTTGTGGGAGGATTTGTGGCCTGCAGAGGCACAGATTTCACGCGAGGTCGCAACAGCTCCATTTCCAGGCTGCCTCGCTCTGCAGCAATCAGGAGGTCGCCGACCACAGAGCCGTGCTGTCGCTCATGTCCACAAGTCTGTGTGTGTGACGAGTGTCCGCTGCTCGGGATTTGTTTTGTTTCCTGATAGCAGATCATCTATATGGACGCATGATTTTAGTATACATGTTTGATGTAAATTAGAAATCTGACTATCTTCACTTAAGGGTATGAACAACCCCAGCAGCACTACAGTGAGCCTGGGAAGTGACCAGTAGTTCCCTTAAAGCAGAGATGCCCCCTTTGTCTTCTCTCTGGCTCACTCCTGGGCTCTACTCCACGACCTGAGGCCCTGGGCTGCTGCTCTATGCACAAGGATGCCTGGGCAGCAGCTGTCCCAAGAGGCGGCCCTTCGGTGGAGAGAGGCCTGGAGCAGAGGCCATTGTGCTGGAAGGCCTCCAGGCGCAGGAGTGCAGACAGAGATGCAGCGGGCCTTCTCAAGCACGGGCTGGTACTCTGTCACCTTCGCTGCCTGATAAGGACGCTTCCCATTAAGCCAGATTCCTGCTTTTAGGTGGGTTTCTGTTGTGTCTTCCCTCCTTAGAAGCCAGCTCCGGGAGAGATGTCTGCTCACTGGTGGGAAATGTCATGTGGGTCACCTCCACCCCATCCACGGCCTCCCGGCAAACGCATGTGCACTTTGGCTATCTTGTTGTTTAGTCTGCACTGAATTCATTGGCTCTCAAAGTCTTACAGGGCTACATTTTAAAAAACTCTAAACTTGGTTTAGAATACTTCCCTACATAATTCTTTATGAAATCTCAAGATCTAATATGAGGAGGAACCCAAGAGCTCAACAGATATGGGACAAGTCAGGGCCGCCGGGTTTAAACTTTTAACGCTGGACCCAGAGATAGCAAGAGGGAAAACGCTACAGTTTTGCTGTGTTTTCGGCTTGTTTTCCATATTCTGTCACACACATTGTGCCCTATTCTGTTGCCAGCCTGTCTTGTACAAACTCACAATCAAGGGCCGGTGTTTCTTCCTGTCAGCCTGACAGAAGTCCCTCCACAGTGTCCTCTAGGTGCCGATGCTGTGCCTGGTTTCTTTTCCTTAAGTGGTTAAGCTGAGGACTAATCTTGGGGAATGCAGTTACTTTGAATTTTTAAAAACATAATCATTGCCTTTTCAATCAGCTAGCATAGAAAAAATTTTTTTTTCTAGTTGGAGAATCATTTGTTGGAATGCATGTTACAAGCCTGCCTTATTTTGAAAGTTGTAAGATGAATAAACCCTAAAACGTGCTTATAATATTCTAGTGTGTGCTGGAAATTTGCTAATAGATTTCGAGTGTCTGATATCACCAAAAAAGGTAAATGTGACACGGTGGATAGATTAATTTGCTTGAACGTTGTGACCATTTCACTATGTATTGTCAAAATGCCTTACCTGTGTACAGTGAGAAGGAGGAAGAAGGAAGGAAGGAAGTGAGGAATGAAGGAAGGAGGCAGATGGCGGAAAGACGGCAGACAGGGAAGCTACCCGGAGGTAAATGTGTTTTAAAAGTGACGCTTTATGCATAAAATTTAAATTATGTCCAATAGATGTGTGTGCAATTTAAATGATTTTTTTAACATTGTACATATACTGTGAAAAATGCCTATACTCTCTTTTAAGACAGTTGGAGTCCCCATGTAGGCCTACAGTTTTGACTTCAGTAGGATAAGTCATCTCTAAATAGTCCTTATTTGGCATAGGGCACTTGCTGTGCCAGTGTAAACCACACTAAAACATTGCTTTCCTGTTAGAAAGTGCGGCTTGATCAAGTCTTTGTAGATACAATAAATAAGAGAGAAACAAAACAAAACATCAGTCATCAGTGCTGAAACTAAGACACTGGGGACCCTGGTCGGAGCTCAGTGAGAACAGGGGCTGTGCATGACCTGCCTGTCCCGCACTGTGGCCACGGGCTATGCGGGTGCCTCTGGCCGCGCTCCGCAGTGATGGATGTGGCATGCTCAGGCCTGAGGTGGCGAGTGACCTTTGCCGGTGAGAGCTGTGCAAGTTAGCTTGTCTCAGCAGGATCCAACTGGCACTGTAAGACTAGGAAAAATTAGAATTCTGTGGCCTTCAAACACAAAAAGTAACAGGAAGCATTAGTTTTAGAATAATTTGGCCATGATGTTTTAATTTGACGTTTTAGCTGATAAAGTAGCAATCGGGTCACCTTTAAGTTTTGATGCATTTCATAATATCTCACAATTTTTAAAAGTGGAAAGTATAGATAAGAATAATTCAGAATGATTTGCAAAATCTTGTCATGCAGAGATAACTAGAGTAAACATTTCAGGATGGTGTTATTTTAGAATAGTCCAGTCTTACTGTAAAATTTCAAAAAGCCTCAAGAGAAAAATAAGTATAACCTCTCTGCCTCCCACTCTCAGTACCCTCTTACTTCCCAGTGAACCAGTGCTTACAAGTTTTAGAGACTTAAGAAATTCAAGCATGTGAACATAAGTGACTTTCATAAGCATGGAATAATTTTATCATATGATTTATAAATTGAATTATTTCACTTATAGGTATTAATAATTATAGGTCTATATTTATAAAAAAATGTGGAAGAGTATGTGAAGTCCTCACCTGTTAAGGCCTGCGTAGAATTCCTGCAGGTGCCATCTCATTCTCTCCCCCACCTGGGAGCACAGCTGTCAGGTGACCATAGCCCTGTCTTGGCCTGTGAGGACCCTGGGAGCAGAGCTGGGGCCCAGGGCCACCCTGGGGGATAACAGCCCTGAGTTCTGACACAGTTGTTGCTTACTTCAGAACAAAGCCTTGTAGGCAGGTTCTCAGGCAAAGAGTCACGTTGTCATTTTTATATAACATTACAGGACATTCAAATGTAACATGACATTATTTAACCAATATCTTTTCATTATGTTTTAGATTTCTTTTCATTATTAAAAATAATATGCTTTGAAAATTACTTTCCTAAGCTACTAAAAATGGAATTAGAGTTTCTAAACTGTCTTCAAGAAACATTTTTTTACCTTCCTGTGATGTTACAATTTCTTGTCTGTAATCTGAAAGTACAAAACTCCTCATTTTTAAAATTTGTGTTTTCCTTACTACTTAAGTCAAACATTTCTCGTTTCTTTCTATTTGCATTTGTTACTTTGTGATTGTTCATTCTGTTCTCTCTCCTTTGTATCTCTTGTGTTAAAGTCATCTCTTCTACTTATAAATATGGAGTTGTTTATAATTTAAAAGGAGTAATTTTGCTTATATGCCATAATTACATTTTAGTTTATCATATGATAAATATTATTAATCACATTATTTGACCTGAAATTAATTTGTACTTTGCTAAGTGTGTCAGTATTCTCTTGGTTTCTGCCTTTTGATGATATTTATGAAAGTCTTCTCTCCACACCAAGAAAGAGATGGTTTTCTTCCAGCCCTCTTACAGCATTTGTGTCTTTCAGGTATATTAGTTTGTTTGAATGTTTGGTATGAGATATAGCAAAAGTATTTTTCTAACTACTTATTTAATATAATATCTGTTGAAAAAAATCTTATTTCTCCAAATATTTGAAATAATAGTATTTATCATATGGCAAATCATATGTATCTGTAACCAAACTGTATCTGAGTCAACTCCTCAGCTTTTCAGGTACAGGTATAAACAATTAAGCAAGAAAATGGTACAAAGACTGGGAAGAAAGCAACAAAGCTGTTTGCACATAGAGTGATCAGACATGCAGAAAAGCGTGTGTGGTGCAAAGCGTGACTTGAACAGCTTGGGGAGTGAGCGGAGAACCCTGACCAAGCGGCAAGGTCACCCAGGCAGCGGTGCTGGACTCACTGAACATCCATATCCAGCGCAGCTGAGCCTTAGCCATAGCCAAAAAGCACACAAAAGAGTTCAAAGTCTGTCTTATGCTCCAACATAATGAACAGACACTAATGAAAAAGTGTGAGAAGAAAACATGATAGACTTCTTGTGTTTGGAAGGTGATAATGATAAAATCAGTAAAGTAGACCATCAGACTTCTTCTCAAGAAAAGACACCATGGAGAAAATGAATGGACAAGCCATGTAGTAGGAGGAAATATTAACAAAACCCTTTTCTAGCCAAGAATTGGTATTCAGAGAGTACAACTTCATCCTACAGTTCAATGAATAATTAACCCAATATAAAACTGGCAAAAGATTTCAACAAATGAATGCTTAGGAACAGTCAATAAAAACATAAAAATATGCCTACCGCTAGTTCATGAAAACACAAATTAAAACCATCTGAGATGCTACCAGACTGTCACCACAAAGGATAAAATTTAAACAATTTGCTATACCACATTTTGGCAAAAAACATGGCATAATCTGACATCCATGGAGATAGGGAGGACGGTCCCGTGGGTTGGGAGGCAAATGTGCAGGTGGATCTGGATGTAAGGAAGCACCTGTAGCGGGAGAGCAGCAGGTCTAGGCTTTAGCACAGCGTCTTCCTTTATGACTGTTTTCAGTGTACTAATACAGCTCAAAACTTTTCGAAAGAAAATTTGGCATAGTGTAGCACTACCACTTTAAGGTATGCTCTTTACCAGGATGGTAAAGAGTGGGTGGGGTGGGTGTCTTTACCAGGATGCTGGGGATACTCACCTGTTCATATTGCCATTATCAAAGGGTGTCATCAGAGATGTTTGTGCATTCAGGGTGTTACGACAAATTCATCAAATACAAATAGTTGAAATATATTTATACCTTTATAACTGTGTTCCCGTTTATTTTTGTTGCTAGATATTGAATATTTGGGGCTGCTTATTTGACTGGGTACTCTCCGGTTTTTATTGCGGTTAGTTCTAGTTAAAAAGTGCTCTTTTTTTAAGAGTTGTTAATTAACTTTTATCTGTTCAAGGAAGAAGTAGGTTGTTCTGCCCATTAACACCAGAGGGAGGGAATTTTTGTCCAGTCATATTTTCTTAGCTCAGGAGCGGCTGACTTCTTGTGCTTAGTTATTATCTGACTTAGGTTATGAATACTATAACCCTCACATGTTTTTTAAATTTAACAAGTGAGGGTTTAAAAAAATTAAGAACTCTTTAAAGGAGAGTCGTTGAGTGCCTTGGAAATTAAAGAGAGAATCAAAGAAAACTTGTTAAAGTGTAATTATTACAAGTGCTTGTAGGACACATTCTGTGACAAAATGAACATTAGGAAGAACGTGAATGAATTTTGCAACACAGAACAGGTACCGTGTCTACGCAGCCACCAGCCAGCTCCAAGAGCCGGTGAAAATGATTAGCATAGGTTCTGACACAGGTGGACCCCAAGAAGCACAGCCAGACAGATGAAGCGACCAAAACTGCCCAGGACTTCTGCACTCAGCGGGGAGTCTAGAAGAGAACCTGGCAGACGCCATCAGAGGGCTGCAGTGATGAACAGTTTTTCGGTACAGAATTTTATGAAGAGACACAAGTTTCAATTTTCCTGTTCTAGGCCCAAGAGAATGCTTGGAAAACAGTATCTAGTTAATCTCTTTTGGTGAGCGATCCCAGCAATGCATCTGACTATTGGCTTAAATTTCCCTTCGTCATTTTGAATTTTTGAACCGAGGGAGCACACAGACAGATTTATGCACAGATTTCCAGAGTCCAAGCTCTTCCACAGTGTGGGATTTCCTTTATGCAGAAAGCTGTGGGCTGTTCTTAGCATCTTGCTCATTCCTGGCCGTATTATGCAGTCAGCACTCTTACCGGTTGCAATAGTTACTCAGTGGAGTCCCAGAGTTTGCAAGAGGACATTCTTTTTACTTAGAAATAAAATCCAGAGCTCATAATGTGGCTTGGGAGGCGTGGGGTGCCACCTGCCTGCCCACCACCTGCTTTTCCTCCCTCTTTCCCTTCTTTCCTTCCTCTCTTCGTGGAGATGCCCAGTATGCCAACAGATCTCTTTCCTTGAACGTGACAACTGTGCTTTACATCATGGGATTTAGTTTGCTGTCGCTCTGCCTGCAGTGCCTTCTGGTCCTCTTGCCAGCTTCTCTCCACACCATGGAGGTCTGCTTGAGGGACCCTTCTCCTAGAAGGTTTTCCTGGCCCATGGTTCATGTTAAATTCCCCTGCATGCTATCAGGAACAGCTCACATAAAGCTGTATTTGTCATGTAAGGACACATCTGCTGGGTCTCCTCTTCCACAAGGTTGGAAGCCTCATCTGAGCAATGACAGTATCTACTCCTTAAATTGTTCTCTTCCTACACCTATTATGGTACAGGTACACAGTGCGGCTCCATAAACATCTCTTTAAAAATTGAATGCTCTCGTGAATGCTCTCGTGTGTTCCTGTGTCTGTCAGATAAGTCTGCGCTCCCACATATCTATTTAGGGGGAAAGTGACACTTCTCTCTGCTGTGATATTCATGCCGGAGTGTGACCTCCTAGGTTTCCACCTGACAAGCATTTGTGTATGAAAAATACACCGCATGTTTGTAGGGTAGCTGGAATTCTCGGGCCTAAACCTGCAGAACACTAATAAGAAAATGAGGAAAACAAAGTCATTTAGTTCCTAGTACACGAGGGACTGTCAATCCAAAGTGTTAGTGCTGGTAGAAGACATACGTCTATGGGTGAAGGTGGTGAAGCGGGGGTGTAGTTATGCACAAGAACGTGACCTACATATTTTGAGGACCTTGGAAAATGCCATTGATATTATTTGTGGTACTGAGAGACTGTCAAATTTCTTTTTAAATTAACAACATTGGTGATAGTTTCTTTGATTTACTTTTTTGCTAGAATGTCTTACTTTTCTGAGGCAGAAGCAGCCACTGCCCTGGAGCAGGTTGCAGGCTGTCTTCTGCTGCTGTTGCACCTGTGCCCTGCACGGTTGGATTAGAGATGTGCGTGGAAGGCCCGGCTCCCTGCTGGACAAGGAGCTACCCTGAGCTCTGGGGGATGCATTACCGGTCTTTATTTTAAAGGGAAGGCGTTTGCTTTTGAGAACCCCACCTTTCCTGATAAACTGGCTCTGCAACCTATATACTTGGAGGTATCTGTTGGGTGCTGGAAAGAAGCAGCTGCGTGGACAAGGTGGGGGTGAGGAGGTTCGTGAGGGGACCGTCCTCAGCGTGCAGGCTGGTGCAGGGCTGATCAGACTCCAGGTACCTGGTGGGGACAGCCAGGGCTGAAAGACAAAGGACAGATTTCAAACTGCGTACCGTGAGGCACCAGGAGGAGCCTTGCATGTAGTGAACAAGCTTGCCAACTCCCATGGTCAGTTCACTTTTAGTAGCCAGCCAAAAGCGTGGGGATGGGGACATGTGTCATTTGTGACACGACTGAAGAAGAGTTTGAAAAGTAAGGAACAGGTGTACTCAGGAGAGGCAAAGCTCGAAGGTGAGCAATGCCTTCTCCATATTGGGACCTTGCTATCTTTCTGTTGTCCTCAGTGGGTATTGTCCTGCCCGAGAGCACTGTGCTTATGAGCTTTCCACACACAGGCAAAAGCTTTCCATGTGACTTTCCGTTCACGAGGCAAGACAGCAGAGGCCTCAGGACCGCAGGGCTCGGGTCACAGCCCAGTCCCCAACACACAGGACGTCACAGAATAGAGTATGACCCTCGGACCTGCACACGTGTGTGCCCATGAGTTGTATCAAGTACAAGCACCCGTGTGTGATCAACCACCAAGGCAACAAGCGTCACAGTGCCTTAGGCCACCTCCCGGCCCATGCCATTAGCTACAAGCCTGGGCTGCTGGGTCCCTGGGCCCCTGCCCTTGCCTCGGCTCCTTCCTGCATTCTGTCCTCTCTTGCTGTCTGTTCTGGAACTCCCTGCAGGGAGTGTACGGTGAGGTTCTCCAACCCCGCTACTTAGGGAAGCACTGTGCTGGGGACACAGCAGCTTTACTTCTCTGTTTCAGAGTTTGGCACCCTGGAACAAACATCACCCAAAATCTCAGTCCTCAGTAGAAACCATCCTGCAGGGTTTCCAGAGTAGTCCTCCGCCTGACTCCTGTTCTTTAGACATTCTATAGTTTTGGTTTAAAGCCCTGCTATCTATTTCTAGTTGTTTTTCTGAGTACTTGAGGTCAGAGGTAAGAGTTCCAGCCCCCACGGAGTAGGCGGGTGCTCTTGTTGACACACAGTGTGCTCAGCATATTCCTGGCTCAGTCTGGCTAGTTTACCGGCCTGTTTGAATTCCCTGATGCTCACATCACTTCACTATGATTTCTACAGCTGCATAATAGACCTTGTTAAACTAGGAGTTCATTTCCCCAATTTTGCTCTTTCCTTTCAAGACTATTTTAAAGCTAATCCAAGACCTTTGACTTTGTACATTAACTTTTACAAGCGCTACCAAAAATGACTGCTGGGATTATACTTAGGAGTGTGTTAACCCCTAACCTTGGAGGTAGGTTGGCATCCTAAAGTAACGACTGCTATTACCCAAGAGCTTCGAGTACTACTGCGCTTATGGAGGTTTTCTTGGGTTTCACCGTGCGTTTTACTTTTGTAGTTGCCAGTGTGCCAATTTTTCTGCATTTATTAAATGAATTTTTAAATATTTTATGGTTTTGGATGATGTTATAAATGTTAAAAATTTTATTTTTATACATATTGTTTCTTATAAATGAGATACTGATCTTGTTTTCTGTAACTTTGCCAAAATCACTACTTTTCGTAACACTTTTTGCTGATTGATTAGGATTTTCTAGGTAAAAATTGTTAGTGTGTTTATAAATACATGCAAAAATAACACACTGATACGTCCCAGATGCATGATATACTTTTCCTGCCTTAACTCACTGACCAGCATCTGCAGGAAGAGGCTGAGGGGGAGGGAGGAATGGATACCCTTGCCGTCCTCCTTTGGGGAGCCCAGGTCTTCACTGTGGTGTGATTGCAGCAGGTCTCTCACAGCAGTACTTTAGCATGGTTGCTTCTATGCCTAAGAATTCTTTTGCATCATAAACATGCAATGGATTTTGTTAAATGCTGTCTATGCATCTCTTGAGATTTTCACGCAGGCTTTTCCCTTTGTTTATACAGTGAATTTAATTGACAGCATCAGTCTTCTGTTCCTAAGAAAATCCCCACTTGGTCGTGGCATATTTTCCTTTCTGGGGTTTGCTGAATTGATCTTTTTAACTTTCTGTAGGTTTTTGTGTCTATGTTCATGAGAACAATTGGGGTCTTGTCTTCTTTTCCATTGATACCATTATTTGAGATTAATGCTGGGATTGTGCTGTGCTCACAAAATAAGTAGGAAAATATTTTCTTTCTTTGTCTCTTTTAGTTTGAATGGTATTATTTCCTCCTTAAATGATTGCAAAACAAAAGACAATTTTCTCTTAGACAAACTATGTCTCCTCGGAGAATGTAAGTATTTTTACCAAGTTGGTTCATTTGAGTAGTCAGGTCTTAGTAGAGGAGAGATGATTCATTAAAAATATCACGTACAATTTTTAATTATACCTTTTCTGTTTAACTCATCAAGATATTCTGCAGTTTGGTCCAGGCGTGACTCATCACTGCATCTCACGTAGATCTTAGTGTAGCACCGTGTCAGGTCCGCTTCTGTGATGCGCTACCTGTAGCACTGTGTCAGGTCCCGAGGCTGTGACATGCTGCCTCAGGAAAACAGCTTAGAGCAGGAAGGGCTTGTTTTGGTTCGTGGCTTCAGAGCTTCCATCAGAGAAACCAGCTGCTGTACACTTCCTGCCTTGCTGGGTTTTGAGAACTGGCTTCACTTAGCCCCATCACCAGCCCCCCTTAGAACCTCTCCTTCACACCCAGTTCTCCTGTTGTGATAACATTGCTACAACATTATACACAAAAGTGAACTTGAGGCAATTATCAGGACTTAAGCCCTTTATCAGGAAGTTCTTAAGGATCATATTACAGTTCTGATAACATACCCCCAGTGAAACCAGACAGAATGAAACAGTGTGTCCTCCTCTCTGCCTTTCATGGAAGTTTGATGTTGAAGAATAAACTTGGCATTGCCAAGGAACACCTTAAAAGCCCCGGTACGACCTGAGTTTAATATTGGAGGGCTAAGATATTAGACCTAAACTTAAGCTTTTGGTTCTCCGTGGAGCCCTGATTTCTACCCTGCTCTGTGAAGAAGATGATGGGAGATGACGGGCCGTGCTGTGAGAAGCATCCTGCTGTGTCCCCCACACACAGGCCAGAAAACGCACACTCCTCACCCAGCAAATGCCAGCAACACTGAGCTCACATCCTCATCTGAGCTGCAGCCTGAATGCCTGACCCCAACCATCCATAGTAATACTCTTCTCTTCTTATAGTCTAGAGGTCTGGAAACCCCCAGAACCTCAAAGGCATTATAAAGAACAATCTTAGAAAGTGGCTGTATTTAACATTAAGAACACCTTTGTTAGGACCCCTCCATGCATGTGTAAGAGGTAGCCTACTGAGAGAAAATCAGTCCTACCCAGGTATGAATCTGTAAACTACTACCATGAAGAGTCCTACCACCTATAGGAACCAAATTGATGCTGTTGGCAGTAGTTACCAGAGGCACTGTTGGTCTAAACTCAGATAATGACTGTACAGATCATTGGGTCATCCTTTACAATTACCCAAAGAAGTCCTTTATAACCTAGAATGTTTTTAAGCACCCACATATAAAAACTGGGTAGGGCAGCTTCCCATAGTCTTGGAAGATCTACATGCAGGGCACTCTTTGCGAATAAATGCACATGACCCATCAGGTAGAACACAAATGTAAGTACAGCCAGCACTCTGTCTGTGTCTCTGCACTCCCTGATCAAGCTGCCTGCAAGTAGGAAATATTTAAGAAACCTGTGTTGCATTCTTACTACACAGGTACAGACTTTTCCTTGTACTTCCCTAGACAATATAGGAAACTGTTTGCGGAGCATTTACATTGTATTAGATATTATACATAACACAGAGATGACTTAAGGTGTTCATGAGGACATGCGAAGGTTGTAGGCCAATGCCACACCATTCACCTAAAGGACTTGAGCTCACATGAATTGTGGTGCCCACAGGGTGCTGGAGCCAATCCCCAAAGATGACTGTACATTCTCTTTCTAGCCTGAGTCACCAGCCTCTCCCCACTGAGAGGCCGAAGGGAGGCCTTAAACAGACCCTTATGTTTCATTTTTGTTTGCTATATCCTCTATGAGGTTGTTTCCTGATAACTTGAAGGCAAGACTTTTATTTAAACATTCTCCATATAATTTCAGTATTATGAAATGTTCCATGAACCTTGCAAAGGGGTGTGCCTGCCTGTTATTATAATGTAACAAATGGTTATTACTAGGTTTCCATAGCTGCTACTATGCATTCATCCTCTTTAAGAGTTCCTAAAATGTAACGGCTGTGTTATTTCATGCCAGAGAAAGGGATTTTCTATTATTATTATTATTATTATTATTATTGGTACTACTCTGATAGTTGCCCATATTTAAAACTAAAAATCAATGATTAGAAATAGCAAAAAATCACCAATGCCTAGTACTGCCATTTCCAAGGGGAGCTTTTCTCTGGATAAAGTTTACTCTCACTCATGTGTGGTTAGAGCTGCTGGGCTCCCTAACAACAGTGTTCATGCATCTCACTGCTACTTTGGTAAATTTGTACAAAACCTTTCGACTGTTGTAACTTCAAATGTTGGTTTTGGCTAAATGATACTCCCCCCAAAAGTCGAGTTTTGTTACTAGAAAATTGAAATTTCTGCATCCTAAATGAGAAGACACCACATAAACCCCATGTCTACCACAAGCGCTGCTCCTCGGTGCCCTTTGAGAAGCTCATTTTCTTTGTCAGTGCCTAAGATCAGAGCAGTGTGTGTAAAGTGGCCCAGGTGAGTCCATCTCCTCTCCCAGAAACAAACTCCCAGAGCACAGCAGGCAGACGTGCGGGGTGGCGGCAAGGTTCAGCTCCCTGTTTGTGTTCTGCTGAGAATATCTTCTCCTATAAAGGGAGCACTTTGATGGTGGCACTTTTAAAAATTCAATTTATTTTAATAGTGCTTGCAAAAGAAGCAGCACCTTCATACCACCAGCTTGCTCCTAAATCTTTAATAACTATTAGGAAAATGAGTTCCGTGAGTGGTAACTACTTCAGGAGAAGTTATTAGGAGATTTTAGGAGCGTATTAGGGTATAGTGCTGGTCTTTGGAGGCAAAATGAAACAGAAAATTGAAGCCATTTTCTAGATATTTTAGGCAACAGAAAAGGAGATAATGAAGATAATTTGATAAAAATTGATTATTTTTTAACTCTAGAGGTTTGCCCTCATGAGTTAGTGTCCACTGCGGGAAATTTTAGAAGGCCAGGGTCAGGCAGTGTGTTCACGAGAGGGACAAACGCCACCACCAGCAGCTTCTCTGCGGACTCTATTCCAGAAGGCCACGTGATGCCCTCACTGTTTTAGGAAGAACGCTGCAAGTGACAGGCTTGATTTAGATAATTTAGGGAAACAGGGAGATACTGAGTCACCTCTCAGGCAAAGGACCCTGCTTTAACAGCACTTCTGCGTCTGCAGGATGAAGCTGTGTGGACTGCTTTCCTTCTCATTCTTCCCTAAACCATACAGCCTAACAAATGTTTAAATGACATTCACAGTCTATTCCTTACCATCAGCCACCAAGAGATGCTTTGAAGCAGACAGGAAGATATTCACGGGTCATCTGCGAAACTGTGGCATTCTGCCCTGAGGAGCGAGGGACACCCAAGGAGTTTGGTGTCCACACTGCAAGTGGGGATCTTGGTGGCAGTCCCTGGGGCCTCCAAGGGTGGCTGTGATAGCACACCTCCCCCAAGGCCCGCTGGGCACACATCAGTTTTCCTGAGCTGATCCGTTTCGTTAGGGAGCCTGCCGGTGGGACTCTGCTCTGCAAGCATTTTTAGGTGTGTCTTCTATGGAGAGCAGCAAGTGACGGAAACCCTTATACCCACTCCGCCTCTGTTTGTAACGCTTCTCACGTAACACATCGTAAGGTTCTCCGATGCTGGCAGGTAGAGAGCTGCCTCTTGTTTTCTAGGGGCTGGATAGCATTCTACGGTTTATCTTAAAGTCCACAAGGCAAGTGGGGTCGCTTCTTGTCTTGTTCTGTGGCTAATAATTCCGCAGAGGCAATAGCCATGCATGCCATGTACTCCCATCTGTGCCATTCAGTAGTGCTGCTTTACATGTGTATTTTGTGTATAGTACATAATCGCTCTTTGCTTTTTGACCTAATGTTAAATTACTGATATATCAGGTCTAATTCTATCACTTTTATTTATTTCTATTCCACTTCTTATGATCTACTGTCTTTCCTTGTGTATCTGTCTATAACTTATTTTAACAATTTGCAAAGCTGTCTTTAATTGTAATACAGTATATTTATGTTCTAGATATTACCCATATCCTTCTCCTAACAAGCAATGATAAAATCAGTTTAGCCCACATTACTTTGGGCCCTCAATTTTTTCTTTCCTGTTACCTAAATGTAGTTTATTATTTTACCTTCAAATGAACTTATTCTACCATCTTGTGCTTAGCTTTAAATACCAGACCTTTTCCTGAGTATGAAACCATTGTGAAGGAACAGACTCAACCCACTGTGCCCCATCTAGTTCCCTTCCCCCCACAACTTGTGCAGCGATAGCATTCCTGTAGGATGAAAGCTAGTAATGCTTATCCTTGAATTTTAATGTTTTTCTTTCTATGACAGTTTAAGTGATTTAATATTCCCTCTTAGTATTATGCAAGTATTTTTTATTCTCATCCTGATTAGTTAAGATTCATTCCCTACTACAAGGTCCACGAGTCTCATGTAACTATTCCAAACTTCTTTTAAAAATGTTCATTTATTACCTTTATGATTGAATAAGGCCTTCAATAGGTTATTAATCAGAACTTGGTGCAGGGGAAAAAGCCATTGTAATTATTTTACAGACTTCTGAAATATTGGTAAAAGAATATAGAACTCATGCAGTGGTGTTGCAGAAAACTTGGGCCCACACTTGCTGGACAGCAGAAAGCCAAGCTTCAGAGCCTATGTCTCCCAAGTCGCACATGCATATGTGAGGTCAGTGAAGAGTTATCAGAAATAAGAACCATATCTAGAATGAACCCGAGAGGGTCAGTTCACTCTTCCATCTTCTGCACTCCTGAGATAAAGCCTGAAAGGAAGATGGTCCAGAAATTAAATTATCCAAGAACGGGACTCACTATCTGGGAATCAAGATTTAAGGTTACGTTTTGTTTTCTCAACTTAGCAGTGCCATATCTGCATGTTAGAGTGAAGGATTCTAAGGATCAAAGCCACTTTTCCTCCTTTATTGATAATGTGGTACTTGGTCTTTAAAGTAAACAATGTATGTCTCTATATTAATCATGGAGTCTTCTTTTATTCTGAAGTATAATGTCTCCGTAATACACTTTAAGCCTTCATTTAGTTCTAGAGGAAATTAGATTCATATGTAAACATCGCACCGTTCATCTTTCTTGTTGCTGATATAAAATACCCAGAACCCACAACTTAAACTGGGAGAGGTTTCCTTGGCTTGCAGTTTCAGAGTGTTCAGTCCATGGCAGACTTGCTCTGAGGCAGGAACTTCAGGGCAAAGTGTGCTGTGGAGCAGAGCTGCTCACCTCATGGCAGCTGGGACGCACAGTGCGAGAGAAAAGGCCCAGCAAAGGACGCGCCCCGAGGAGCGCCCAGGGTCCAACCCCTTCAGGCGGCCCCTACCCCACAGCATGCTCAGCGTGAACACTGGGGCACGAACACCTTGCCAGGGGCTCCAGTCCAGCCAGGTCAACTGCAGGGCTTAACTGGCACACATCTTTGCTATTAGTCCTGTGCCTCTGAAGAACTGATACGCACCGATGGGCTCTCTTCACTGTTCTGCTCGCTGGGCCCATGCGTGCTTTTTGTTTTTCATTCTTTTGCACACTGAGTTTATTTCCACCTTAGCTTGCTCTCTGCTCAGTCAGACCTTCCTCTCTTTCTGTATTTGCTTTGCTCTACTCATTTCTCTGCGGGTCATTTTCCTTTTTGGTCCCTTTCTTCTTTCATCCTCCTCGCCACTGATGAACATCTGGAAGAAAACTCCTGCGTGCTCCCGGCCCTGAAGCAATTCCTGTGAGACCTAGTGCTACAAGAGCGAGTGCCTTCTTACACTGCTTGGGCTACTGCTTCAGTGTAAGACAAGGTGCTCATAAGAATTTTCATTTCTTCCAGGGAAGCATTTTATACTTTAGTAAAATTCTTCTCTTTACTTCCATTGTTCCTTCTCTCTTTCACTTTTTTATTAGCTTGGTGCCTGTCTCCTGTCAGCTTATTACTGTTGTTGTCGTGATTATTTGATCTTTTTTAGACATGAGCTCTTCCCCATTGTACACTGATGGAGGGCAGTCCTTGGTGAGGAGTGGTCCTTTGCTGTGCACCAGAGGCACCCGAGGATGTGGGCTGTGAACATAGGGTCTCTTTTCCCTTTTGCCCTCCCTGCCTCACAGAGGTTGACAGCTGCCAGGCAGTGCAACCCCTTCCTTCCTGCAGCCTGAGTCCCAGCAGCCCCTCCTCACAGTGCTGCCCGGGTTGCTGCTCTGCAAGTTGTTCCTTGATGTACTCTATCACCACATAATGCCAGGGCATGTATTTTACCATTCTAAAGTCACTGGTGTCACCACACAGAGGAGGGTGTCTAATTTAGGTCACTATGTGCTGCTGGCCTCATCAGAGATCTGTGTAGGGAGGAGGAAACTTCAGCTTCTCTCTCTGTTTATTTACCCTTTCTCAGTCTACCATCCTTTCTCACATCAGAATGTGACTTGGATTATAGGTAATGCCTTGCTAAAACAAGGCGCAAGCATCTCTCGCACATGCTCTCTCTCTCTCTCACACACACACACACACACAGGCACTCACAGACACTCACAGACACACACACACACACACAC